>MU683424.1:6041-24879 GCA_026770625.1 Nicotiana glauca
GTATAGCCGGAGCCTTATTACCGGCGAGTACTTATTATCCTGTCATATCTTAGAGGCTCCGTAGACAGTAAATATGGGTTTGGGACTTATGTAATTATATGTCGGGCATTGTAAGTTGTAAACTTGTTAAATAAATTAAGCATGTTGTGTATGTTTTGATAAAGAGTGATTTAAATTATGAAATGGTTAATCCTTTGGTTAATAAGTAATGAAAAATACAGGGGTAACACGTGGGTTAGGAAAGGCACCCAGGTCCGCTTGATTTGGGCTACCCGGTCGAGCGCCGGTCATGTCCCTCGAGTTTAGGGCGTGACACTGGATCTGCACATGAAAAATATGCACATAAAGGGCATAGGTACACCATAGTGGTACTCAATAAGTGTGAAGCCTAACCTCGGTTGAGTAGTGTCGAGGAAGGTCAGGGCCCTATTCAGGTTAAATACAAGATAAAGTTCAATAGTGAAGAACATAGCAGTATAAATATGTACTGTAGTAAGAGTAACACATGACGTGAATGACATCAACAACTATACAGAGGTAACGTAAACATAGCAAGAAATACAGCTCAACACCAATATTAGCAACCGAGGATCTTTCAGGATACCGTCTTATAGTCCCAAATATACATATCCAATAAGTCTTGCGGGATATCATCCCGTAGTGCCTCTATTAATACACATGGATCTACCAAAATCCCATTCTGTTGTCCCAAACATAAATACCCAGTACTGGGGGAATCTACCGGGTGCATTCCCGTAGTTCCATATAACTGTGCAGGGGGATCTGCCGGAATCCCACATCCATAGTCCCAAATGTAAACAGACAAGGGGGAGCTACCGGAATCCCACATCCGTAGTCCCAATGTAAATACACACCAGCAACAGGAGAAATGCTCAGAAATATCAAACATCATTTTAAGGCAAACAAATAGTCTCGCCTAGCATGTTGCAAAGAATTAAGGTAAAGTGGTTGAACAAATAAGGCAATTTAATCACATAGACATTCTTTCCTAAGCTAACACGGGCTTAAATAGTGCAAGTAATAAAATAGGAAAGAAAACATATTAGTAGTTACTTAATGAAAACCGGATTTAAAATAATTAGCAAAAGTACACACTCGTTAACTTATGTAGAAGGCATTTAAATTATCAAATATACCAAATCCTAAGGGAAAAGTCCCCCACACAAGGTTAGGCAAGCCACTTATCTCGAACTGCTCAAAATCAACCCGAAACCACGTCTTTTCCACGACTAGTCAACTCCAAATGGCTCAAATTTATTCAAATCAATTGCATATTGTAAATAACACTTAAATAACTGATTCTACAATTAAATTCTAAGATAATACAAAAAATTAGCTAAAATAACAAAAATGCCCTTAAGGATCACGTCTCGAAACTCGATAAAAATAAAATCGATGGAATCCTTATTTTCCCACAAGTTCATACATACCAAGAACACTGAAATCGGAGTCCAAATGGCTCCTCAAATTCTCAGTTTAAAGTCTCTTAAACTCAAGCCTTAATTCTTCTATTTTAGGCCTAGAATCCATGATTTACTAAGTAGATTTCATAATATAATTGAGTTTTAGGTCAAAAATTCTTATCTCCAAGTGATTCTCCTTGAATCCCTCTTTAATCTCCTTAAAAAGCTCTGAAAATGACCAAGAATGGAAGAAATAAACCCCACATTTGCGGACAAGACGACTTTTTAAACCTTTGGCCAGGCCTGAAATCCATCTTCGCGAGCGCGGTCAAAGCATCGTGTTCGCGAAGCACAAAAATTCCATTGACCAAAACTCTCCTTTGCGAACGCGATCACACCATCACGAATGCAATGCCTCAGCTTCACCAACTTTCACGAATGCGATGGGCATCACACAAATGCGATGCACAAAGATCCTACTGGCCAATTTCCTCTTTTGTGAATGCGAGGTCCACCCACGAACACGTACCTTACACTGGCAGACCTTACGCGAATGCGAGGGCCATGTCGCGAACGCGAAGACCAACGGGTCCTTACCTTTGCAAAAGTGGGACATCATCGTGAACGGGAAGCACAAATTAGCTGCTTCACCCATATGCTCTACGCGAACGTGAGACCCTCTCGCGAACGCGATGAGTGTTTTCTCTGCAACACAACAAAAGAAAATCTACAATCTTTACAAGTCAAAAATGGTCTGTTGTGCATCTGAAACACACCCGAAGCCCACAGGACCTAAACCAAACCTACCAACATATCCCATAACTTCATTAAAACTTGCTCCAAACTTTGAAACGCTCAAAACAACATCAAAACGCCTATTTTTCATCGGATTCAAGCCTAAGAATTCCAAAAACTCTAAAAACATGCTTTCGATCAAAACGTCTATCAAACCTCGTCCGAATGACTTGGAATTTTGCACATACGTCACATTCAACACTACGAAGCCAGTCCAACTTCTGAAATTCCTTTCCGACCCTTATTGAACAGGAAACTACAAAAATTCCACTTTGGGCATTTTGAAGCCAAAATTAGCTACTGACCTCCAAAACATAATCTGAACACGCCCCTAAGCTCGAAATCATCCAACGGAGCCAACGGAACAATCAGAGTTCGATTCTGAGGCTATCTTCACACTGTTCAAACTACGGTCAACTTTCCATCACCTAAGCTCTCATTTAGGAACTAAGTATCTCAAAACTCTCCGAAACTTAAAACTGAAAATACCGGCAAATCAAAATAGCAGAAATAAACACAAGGAAAGAAGTTTATAGGGGATCGAGGCATTGATTCTTAAGACGACTGGCCTAGTCATCACATCCTCCTACGTGTGCGACGGATCACCGTGATACTGCCGGTGCATCGAAACATAAAATAACTGATGAACTCATGCCAAGCTGGGAGGTAAGGCAAGCTCATAAGCAACCTCCCCAACACGCATCAAAATCTCAAATGGGCCAATAAACCTCGGACTCAACTTCGCTTTCTTCCCAAATCTGATAACGCCCTTTATACGCGAAACCTGAAGCAGAACCCGCTCTCCAACCATATAGAAAACATCACAAACCTTTCGGTCTGCATAGCTCTTCTATCTGGACTGGGCTGTACGGAGTCTATCCTGAATCACATTAACCTTCTCCAAAGCATCCCGAACTAAGTTTGTGCCCAATAACCTAGCCTCACCCGCTCGAACCAACCCATCAGAGATCTACACCGCCTACCATATAAAGCCTCATACGGTGCCATATGAATGCTGGACTAATATCTGTTATTTTATGCAAACTCCAACGATGGCAAGAACTGATCCCAAAAACCACCAACCTCAATCACACACGCATAAAGCATATCCTCAAGAATATGAATACTGTGCTCGGACTGCCTGCCTGTCTGAGGATGAAATGTTGTACTCAACTCTACCCCAGTGCCTAACTCATGCTAAACGGCCCTCCAGAACCGTGATTTGAACTAACTACCTCTATCCGAAATGATGGAAACTAGAATACCATGTAGACGAACAATCTCTGGGATATAGATATCCACTAATCGCTTCGAAGAATAATCAGTACACACAGGAGTAAATTGAGAGGACTTGGTCAGTCGATCCACAATCACCTAAACAGCATCGAACTTTCTCAAAGTCCGTGCGAGCCCAACTATAAAGTCTGTGGTGATCCGCTCCCACTTCCACTCCGGAATCTCTATCTCCTGAAGCAACCCACCCGGCCTCGGGTGCTAATACTTCACCTGCTGACAATGGAGGCACCGAGCTACAAACCTAACTATATCTTTCTTCATCCACCTTCACCAATAGTGCTACCTCAAATCCTGGTACATCTTCACGGCACTTGGATTAGTGGAATACCACGAACTGTGGGCCTCCTCTAGAATCATCTCTCGAACCCCATCAACATTGGGTACACAGACCTGACCCTGCATGTCACGACCCAAATCGAAGGGCCACAACGGATACTCGATGCCTTACCTAACTCAGTACGAACGTAACGTACCTTTCTTATCACATCATCATTGGTAGATCGGCCGAAAGGGCCGTCATGATATAACAAGAATAAAACATAAGTGAATACTTGACTTAAGACAACCCAATATGTAATATAAACTTATGCATGTTACACATGGTCCTATAAGACCAAAATGAACACTCATACACTGAACATAGGCCGACAAGGCCATACAATCTTTCATATTCCTGACATCTATCTACAAGCCTCTAAGAGTACATACATATCATAAAGGTCGGGACGGGACCCCGCCATACCAATCAATACATGCCCGAATCATACTAACCAAATAGGCAACTCCGGAGCAAGTGGAGTGCACCAATACCTTCCACTGAGATAATAGCCTTGTAGGAGGAATGACAGCCTGTCTATCGGGACTTGTAGGCAGGAAACACAATGTCTCCAGGCAAAATTGATGTTAGTATAAATAAAGTATCGAGTATGTAAGGCAAGAAAGCATAAACAAGAACAGTAATGTAAAGAGAGATAGAAGAGATACAACCTGGAACATCTGAGTGCCTCTGGAGACTACTAATATGAAATGCATGATATATATATATATATATATATATATATACACACACATAAACTTTTACAAAAAAATTGCCTTTGTAGGCATCATCATTATCATATTGCACCCAGCCTCAAAGAGTACTCGCTAAAAATGTACTCAGCCATCATAAGGCTTGGTAGAATCGTACCCGGCCACGTGGAGCTTGGTAAACCCAACTGATCAGTGGTTGCACAATACGTTTTGTACTCGGCCAACTATAGCATGGCTCGGTAGAGTATAATATAGACATATAGATAATGCATGCTCGACTCATGGAATAACGTTGTAGACCTTTCGGAGTGACGTAAGGTCGTTGCACCTTCGATTAACATTATGGAAATCATACCATCAATATGAACTTCACTAGGGCTCAAGGATAATACATACTTTCTTAAAATAACTTTGTATGGAAAGAACAACATGGACAACCTTAGTTGTTAGGAGTATATTCATTATGAAATAGCGTATCGTTTATGCTCATTTCATTTTTGATCATGCCAAAATAAATAAAAAACTTCCTTAACATACCTTAAACTCGTTGAGTCCTTAATACCTTCCAAGAAACTCTTCGATCAAGTTAACTCAATCTATCATAGTATAAGGAGAGTCAAAATCACTGCTGAGCAAAGGCTAAGTTTGTAGCATAAGCTATTAGCTCATTTATGTAAATTTGGGCAGCATCTCCCCTGTAACAAGGGTGTCCTCCAATACCATATACCAACAACAACAACCAGAGAAATCCATCAACATATAAATATCAATAACAAGACACTATATAAAAACAATAAGTAACAACTACTTCACGACGAGCGATAATCTCCGATTTGAATCTGTATAACCCATATCACACCTTATAGACTTCTTACATTAACTTAATAGTATTATTAATATGATAATGAAGTCATTCATCAATGATTCCATCCTTATACCATATATTTATCACAAAGGAAATAATACTCAACTCCAACTATCTTCAATTAATAACTTTATTCACCAGTTCATGTCTACTCCATCCATTTAACTTAATTAACATAAATATAACCTTAAGAACATGCAAGAACACAATACACATACCTACTACAGTAACTTCAAGTCGAAATCCATGTTATATTCAGCTTACAACAACCCTCAATGGCAAAACAACACCATAGGAGTGTCTTAAGCTTATCCAAGTATTATCTTGTAGTTTATCATGCTAACAACTTAACCAACATGCAAGCAAGATTAAGCACAATTGTTGTTCTTCACTAGAACTAAGTTTTGATATTGAAATATGGTTTAATACCTTTGGAATCACTTCAAACCCTTGTGGTATCTATTTAGAAGGGTTAGGAGAAGTTTGGAGACGTAGTTTAATTGAAAATGAGTTAAAAATAGGCGTCCAAATCGTTTAAAAATTGAAGTAGGTCGACCACCTCCTAAGTGGGTCCCATTCGGAGCTGCTTTTGCGGTCTCGCAAAAACACAAATATTTTTCTACTGTGATGTCGTATGGACAAATGGTTTAATGCGTTAGAAACTACACTCCTAGATCTTCAATTTGGTTGGTATATCACCCCATGATTCCATGTATATTTGGAGAAATGCTCAGATACATTTGACCTATATTTCAACACATTTATGAATGTAACTTGTGATGACCTTTGCCAACTCTTGTTCCACAACTTTCTTCCCTTCAAAATGTAAAAAATAAATATCATACGACTAAAATATCTCATAGAATAACCTCCTTATCATGTTAAGAAACCTAGTCTTGCCCCAAAGTACATGTTATAACATTCTGAACTTGTCGACTTTCGACGAAACTTATTTTCTTCAATTGGTTTAGCTTCTAAGATTTCCAGCCCTCTTGGTACTTGTTATTCATGATCTTAAATATTTGTAACCTCTAAGGTAACATTATTAACTTACTTGATTTGCTTCCAAATATAATCTCATTTCCGAGCCTACATCAATGACTTACGACGTACTCTCACGTATGAAAATTTGGGGGTGTAACGTCATTTACCCCTTTGGAAGATTCGTCCTCGAATGTTGACAGGTGCACTTATCAGTTTCATAAACTATAGCTCTTACAAATACTTTAATGCTCATCTTGCTATCTAAGCAACTGTTTTGTGAATAAATCCAAATGCTTGGACATTCCCCCCTTTAGGCCTCTTTCTCACGCCATGACATGTGGTAAGAATTCTTCCAATATCATAACATTTTATACCTTATGTCATGCAGTATGTACGACTGTGTCCTTGTATGAGCACCTAGCAGCTCTTCTCCCCTTTTACCTCCATCTTTTAGCCAATCTATAAGCCTCACTTTATGAACATACATAGAATTATGACGAGTTGTCCCTCTAGGCATCTATAGGTGTACTGATGTCCTTTGCTTGTTACTTTATCGAACTTAAGACTATTGCTATCTGTTGTTTCATATCCTTGTATATCTATCGTTATGGATTTACTACATCCAGGTAGGTTATACTTTAACATAACACTTACTTTGGTTT
The DNA here is from genome assembly GCA_026770625.1 of Nicotiana glauca. Taxonomy (NCBI): domain Eukaryota; kingdom Viridiplantae; phylum Streptophyta; class Magnoliopsida; order Solanales; family Solanaceae; genus Nicotiana; species Nicotiana glauca. Next base: position 13,097 of record MU683424.1, read on the forward strand.
ATTATTACTGATGTTTGCTACACAAATCCAGGTTACTCTGTCGATGCTTATCCTATATGTATAAATCTATGTCCTTTAGCGATTCCTCGTTATTATTCATCTTAAGAGTAACAAAAAAATCTTATCTCGTACGTTGGAACTTGTACCCATTTATTATTTATTCACCTTAATGTTGATCTATAATCTGTCACTGATAACTTAAAACCTCCTACGTAATACACTGTCACTAGGACTCACATCTCATCGGGGAACATCTGAAGTGATTTTTCTTATCCACCTAGGGATAATACTATACTTCAATAATCGTATTTGATTGCATCCTAACGCGATTCATCTTATGGGGCTATTCTACTCTCGTGCAATTCATGAAATTCCTTTCTCATTAAATCGTTACTCAATCAAAGGCCTAAGCGTCATACTTTTATCTATCACAATTACTCTACTGCCAGGGCAGCATTCCATCTCTTGTAAATGCACCTAGTCTTAGACTCCTCTGAGTTCATTCAGGCTGTACCGAGCTTTCAATAACTTACGGATGCCATCAACTCTCTTGTTTTGATGGGTTTAATCTCGAGGACTTACCTATTCTTGTCACCTTCTAACTCATCTTTGGTTATCCTCACTCTTATCTACCTAAAACCTTGTCATTCTGTTTACCATGAAAATGGTAACGAAAATTAAATTTGTAAAATGGGACTCTAAAAATACGTGATCTATTCCTGAGCTAGTTGTTAGAGAAGTTGATGCTAATAATGAGGAATCTAGAGATTGGGCGTGAGTTAAAAATGGGATAGTGATCAAACCGAAAGGCCTGCTACCCTGATATATGCCTGGCCGATGGGGACTTCGGGGTCGAGCTCGATCTATCGGGGATGGTCGAGGTGGGGATAACAGTTGAAGATATAATTAAACAAAGCTCTTTATAACCAAAACTAAGTTATATGATAAAGAACAGGTATAAAGGCGATGGATAACGAGGTATCCTCGGATCAGTGAGAGCCATCAAGTTTAGAAAGAAGAGAGGGAGAGAGAGAGATATTATTGCACTTGTGGAGAAATGGAGCAACATCAGTCCCTTACAAGGTAGGGCGAGCCTCCTTTATATAAGAGCAGAACTCGGCTATAAGTACATATGTATCAATTACAAAATACGGAGATGGAATGGCTTGATGCGATGCCTCAGCATAGGCTCTGGATGGGCCGACCTTGTCAGACTCAGCCATGTGTCTTGGGAGCTTTCCCTTTTTGTCCTGGCCTCGGCCTCCGCCTAGCCTCGAATCAGGCCCCGACAAGCCTTGAGGGAGAGGACTAAGTCGTGGCCTCATGTCCTCGCGGTCTTGAGGCATTTCCCCGAGATGGCTTGATAGTGAGCAATCAAGCCCTCTGATTTCGCCGTGTACACACTCTATGATGCTTTAGTTTGCGACCTATATATATCTATTTATACTATTCGCATCCTTTCTATAAGTTGATAACACCATAGATTTCCTTTCATGCCTTCTCAATTACAATTAAACATAGGCAATTACTTTTTCTGGTTGTTCTACCACCTGCTGCATGAATTCTTGGCTTATCTTAGTGCCCGCAAATACCGAAATATCATGTAACTCACATGATCTCAAATATCAGCTTTTGATTTTTATATCCCGTTCATTAGCCGCGATAGGTACAAATTTTCTATGGAGTGTATATAATGTTGTAGTGAGACTATTAGTACTAGACCATTTCTTCTTCAAGTTAATATGCTTAGGTTGAATCTTTCTTTTTTTTCCTCAACTAGTCTTTCGTTATATTACTTAAGGGAGATCCTCTGACTCCTATAAAACTGCGAGCTGATTACGTGGTATACCCGAATCAATTTTTGATGTTCTTACTTGCCTATAATTATCCTTAGTTACCTACCTCCGCGCTCTTATTCTCATAGGGTTGCTTCTAAACTGAAATTATTGCTATTTCCTTGGTGGCACTTTCTTTTATCTCCGTAATACTTATACGGTACTCTTAACTACCCCAAATCATATCCAAATATTTCTCAAGGATCACAATTTCATTATATCTGCGAGACCAAATTCACTATGTTGGGGTTCACAACGTTTACTTTGCATAATACGCACGATTTGTCTGTATCCTCTTGTGTAGCCATAACTAGGCTCTTCCCGAATAAACTACTAACTATTCTTTATAATATTCTCATATCTATATTCTGCGTAATAACTCTTGGGTTGTTTTCATTGTCTTAACTTACCACTCGTACTGGCTCCTTATGTATCAAGTGTTCATTCACACTTATTTGCCAATAACATCTTATATGGGAACCCTTACTGCTTTTCCCTGACAGCGTGCTTACGTATTGTTCTGGAGTCGTAACATATCTGTAGGGTCTGAATAAATGCATTCTTATTCCTTTCACCTTTCTACCACATTCTTACTTTATTATTCCATTGTTACCCGAACCAGTAACTCTGACTTAATACCATATCACACCATCTTCCCCTATTTAGGAGAGTACTAAGACTTAGCGCTGCGAAGATCTACCTATAGATGTTTTACCTCTTCATCTTTGGTATCTTTTCATATTATCAATGACCCTTACTCGCCTTATTGTAACCCTTCTATACGAAGAATAACTGAATTTATTACGCACGAAGGTGACACCTAGTGTAATTGAAGCGTCTTCCTAAATGACCTTTAAAGGTTATTCGCTGTTGTCTATTCTATTACCAATTACTTTGATCCCTAATTCATGTTTGTTTTTTATCTTATTTACTATCCCATACTAAATTATATTTTTGCGGGGGTCTAATTTTTCGTTATGGTAATCACGTTCGAGTCACCAACTCAATTCTCGACTGAGGATATAGCCTCTGGCCTATACTCTTTTATTGTCTCTAGGCCTTTCACCTCTTGTCTTTTCCATCACTAGACTATAGACTCTGTCATTCTGTCATATTTTGATTTACTGTTATCATCAATTTATCACATCTTACGTATTACTCTCTTCTTATTCTCTGACTAATATTTCTGTCTATCACTTTATTCTGATAACCTCAACAAAATATTCTTTCACTTTTAGCTCCCCTTGTTTCATACATTGGCTCTTCGGGTCACCTACTATTCTCTATTTACTAAGTTATCGAGGTCTCAATAAGAAAAAATGGGTGAATATGCAAGATCTTGCAAACCAATAGTCAACTCGCATGACAAAGAAGGCAAACTAAAATATTGTTTGAAATATTGTGAACATTTTTACCGACATATCATAGTTAGTGATACTATATCTATAGAGTTTAAATTTAGAAGTAATTCTAAATATTGCAGAATTATATTCAGAAACAGAATGAAAGTCTTGAAGCCTCAGATGAACCCAATCAAATCGTGTTTTTGGAAGAATGAGCAACTTTAAGTTGTCATATATTTTGGTTAACCCATTCCACAAAACAGGTGAATCTTTGACAGTGAGATATTCTATTTTCAACATTTAATCAAAGTGATGGTGCAAGCAGATCAAGGCCTTTGCACAATCTTGGGTAAAAACTTTATTTTATACGTAGTGGTGTCTCCAAGACTCGTTGCATCTAAATGGATTTGAGCATCCAACACCCATGACATATAGTTCTTGCCCGAAATTCCAAGGGCAATTAACTTTCTTTTCATAATATCAGCCATAATTAAAAGAAATAAAAAATTGTATCTTAGTCTTCTCAAAGAGCTTCTTGAGACAGTAGAATCTCGTGGTAATAATATGTAATGAAAAGAAGAAAAAGAATAAGAAGAAGAAGAAAAAGAAGAAGAAGAAGAAGAGGAAGAAGAAGAAAAAGAAGAAGAAGAGTATTTCAAAGAATAATAGAGTGAGAGAATTTTTATCGATTCTAGATGAATTATAATGGAAATAGAACCCCTGTTGATAGGGAAAAATTGACTTATAAATAAAGTTCAACCATATGAATCTTCTTCTTCCATACCACCCAAACCACCTGATATCCACATGTTTTCAACTTCAACATCATCAAAACCATCATTAACCTCCGCCTCCCTCATCTCAGATAACAATATGAATATTGAAACAAATGATAATTTATTAACTGCATCTCAATTTGTCCATAAACCATACCTCACTATACTAATCTCAAATAATATTACATCTCCACTGCCTACCCTAAATGATCCGCTAAACCTTCCTTTTGTGTTTAATGATGAAATGGAAGTATCCACTGACCCAACCATTTTCATCCCAATATCTCTTGAAGAAAAAAAATAGAATTTATAAACCATGGCAACATGCAGTTATTATAAAGTTGTATGGTCGAAAGATTGGACATCAACTACTTAGGCAAAAATATGTGCATTATGGAAACCAACTGAAAATCTACCTCTTATAGATTTGGGATCAGAGTTCTTTTCTTTATTAAATTTCAGAAAGAGGAAAATAAGATTCATGCTTTACGGGATGGAGCATGGTTTATATTAAATCATTTTCTTTCCTTTCGTCAATGAGAACTAAAATTTATGGGTTCCAAAACAAAAATCACTTACTCCGCTATTTGGTTGCTTTTACCTGAATTACCGACTGAATTTTATGATTTCCAGGTACTTAAAAATTGGAAAATAAAATTGGAAAATTATTAACTATTTATACTTGTAGCTCTTCAACAACAAGAGGAAGATATGCAAGGTTATGTCTAGAAGTACATTTGGATCAACCATTAAGGACACACATTTATGTTGGAAATCATAAGCAAAATATCTTGTATGAAGGATTAAATATGCTATGTATTAAGTGTGGTCGGATGGGTCATAACAAAAAACGTTTGTACTTCTCAAATCCAAGAAAATAATCCTACTGATATCTCTACACTGAATCAAACTACCAATACTAGCCCTAGTACTACTACTACCAGCAAATTACCCACTACCGAAGAACGGAAGACTATCCAATTTCCCAGTTAAGCAAACAAAAACATGAACTACTACAAAGGAAATCAACTCCAAAAAATTCTAGATTCATTAGCTAATCCTACAAGACAATCAGGTATGCAAGTTGATGGCATAAACATGATAACTACTCCTAACATTCTTCCTTTTACTAATTTATCTATTAATCATATTAACACTCATATTAATTATAATATAAATTTTACAATATCACCAACACCTTCTTTTAATAATAATAAATTTGCTAAGCTATTTTCAAATGACTCTACTAATGATAATTCCTAAACTAATCTACCGGCAAACAACATTTCAAACCCTATAATTTCCACGCAAGTATCACTACAACCAATAACTCACTCGGCCCAATTAGAAAATTATTAACCTCCAACACCTATCAAAACACGTGAGAAAGGAGATGTTAGACCACCCCACATGCAAGACATACTACATCACTCAAATACACCTTACTCAGCAACCTAAGAAAACCTACCCCAAAATCCATCCAATAAGCAAACAAATATTTTGATTCTACTTACCAGTACACCACCAAGCTTTACAAACCCTACTATAGCTCCCATGCAAATAGTTTATGATGATATCTCCACTTCCATTCCTACTACTCCATCTAACACAGAACCTTCAAATCCATAAATCAAACTGCCTATATTTACCACTAAGATTGTTTTTTCTCTAGTTCATTGTTCAAATCAAAAACAAATTCATTCAATCAATCCCTCATCACTTCCTCTCAACTTAAAGGATGTTTTCACACAATCTCAATCACTTACGTAGACAACACAATAACCCAAACATGCAGAACATTCATCGACTACAACACAAGCAAACTCCCTACTCCCTTCCTCCCTCACACCTGATCATGGAGCTAAACACAATCATCTACATTGCTCAGACACCACAGGCACCACCAAATCCAGCATCTTGGCTCCAGACAAGACTTCAAAACCATTCCCTAACCTTCACAATGGAGGTTAACCACCAAGAGGTGACAATTCTAATCAACAATCCGAGGGATCTTGCACAAATAGTAGTGGAGGGAATGCAACTAGGGACGGATATATTTGGAAGGTACCATTGGTCGATGATGCAAACACCTTATCTTGCACCATATCACTCTCTCAATCTCCCAACACCTTATTCGGATCCTACGCACCTTCACCCACATCTTCTTCAAATGCCATTCTACCCCACTTCAATTCCTTCCACAGCTTGGATTCAACCATACATGGTTCTACAACAACACATACCACTATTGGAACCAGTGAAACCCTCAATTCCAACTCCATCACCATCCCCGTAACCACCCACCATCCTAATTCACTCGAACAAGACATGAATTTTCAGGCAGAACTCAAAGCAGCAGTCGTCTACAATACGGAAACACGTCCAATTCATGTATGGCTCGATGGAAGTATTTTTCCAAAAGGAGGAATACGAAAGAAAAATATTCATAAGATGTCCTCCAAACGTAATGACTGTATCATTTCGACTAAGGCCCACAACAACCCTATATGTGGGAAAGTATGCAATGCTTCTAATTCCTACATTACGTTTACGTCCAGGAGAGAGCAACAACAATTTGAGAAACAGAAAGAGTAGTCAAATGCTTGAGCCAATCAATAACCATATGAATTTCATTATTTAGAATCGCAGAGGAGCTCAATCATCTTATTTTAGATTAAACTTTCATTCACTACTTTATTACAACAGGCCATCGTTGGTTGTTCTTTTAGAAACACACTGTTAAAGCCACCAAATTTTGAAGGAAGACTTCAATTTCACTGGTATGATTGAGGTTGCTGCTATAGGAAAGTTTGGAGGAATCGTCATATTATGGCTTTCTAACGTTCTCAATGTTGAACCAGTGGCCACCATTACACAAGAAATCAACTGTCATATTCAGGTGCACCCTTTCCCTTTTAAATTCTTATTTACTGCCATATATGCTAGTACTGATTTAGCTAATATACAATCTTTATGGCAAAATATAATGTGTGTGTATGATAATTATAAAGGCCCATGGCTTATAGGAGGAAATTTTAATGAAATAACACATGCCACTGATAATTTTGGAGTACTTCAAATTAATAATTCTCATTCAAAAAATTAATAGACTGTATAAATTATTGTCATTTAACAAATTTAAGTTATAAATGAAGTCGTTATACCTGGATAAATGGCAGGCATAATAATTTTAACATACTTGAACGTATTGATCGTATTATAGCCAATTATAATTGGCTAAATCATTACCCTGAGGCACTTGTAACATACCTCTCACGTACCTATTTAGATCATTGTCCCATTAAACTAGAACTACAATACTGGCCACTACCTCATAAAAAGATTTTTAGATTTGAAACTATATGTACTGCACACCCTTCCTTCCCACCCGGGCGCTGGTGCTCATACTTCACCTGCTGGCAGTTGAGACATCTAGACACATAACCAACTATATCTTTCTTCATCCGCCTCCACTAATAGTGCTGCCTCAAGTCCTGATAAATCTTCGCGGCACCCGGATGGATGGAATACCGCGAGCTATGGTCCTTTGCTAGAATAAACTCTCGAAGACCATTAACATTGGGCACACAAATCTGACCATGCATCCTAAATACCTTGTCATCTCCGATAGTAACATCTCTGGCATCTCCATGCTGAACCTTATCCTTAAGGACAAGCAAATGAGGGTCTTCACACTGCTGCTCCCTGATACGATCAAATAAGGAAGACTGGGAAACCACACAAGCTAGAACCCGACTGGGCTCCGAAAGATCCAATCTCACAAACTGGCTGGCTAAGGCCTGAACATCCATTGCCATAGGCCTCTCTAAAGCTGGTAAGTATGCCAAACTCCCCAAACTCTCTGCCCGGCGACTCAAGGCATCGGCCACCACATTGGCCTTGCCCGGGTGATAAAGAATAGTGATATCATAATACTTTAGCAACTCTAACCACCTCCTCTGATGCATATTTAGATCCTTTTTCTTGAGTAAGTGCTGCAAGCTCCGATGGTCAGTATAGATATCACAAGGCACACCGTACAAGTAATGACATAAGATCTTCAAGGCATGAACTATGGAAGCTAACTCAAGGTCATGGACAGGGTAATTCTTTTCATGTATCTTCAACTGTCTGGACGCGTAGGCAATCACCCTACCATCCTGCATCAACATCGCTCCAAGGCCAACTCTCGAGGCGTCATAGTAGACAGTATAAGACCCCGAACCGGTAGGCAACACCAAAATTGGGGTTGTAGTCAAAGCTGTCTTGAGCTTTTGAAAGCTCGCCTCACACTCCTCTGTCCACTGAAATGGGGCACCCTTCTGGGTCAATCTAATCATAGGGGCCGCAATCAATGAAAATCCCTCTAAGAAACAAATGTAGTAGCCCGCCAATCCGAGGAAACTGCGAATCTCTGTAGCTGAGGATGGCCTGGGCCACCTTTGTACGGCCTCTATCTTCCTCAGATCCACCCGAATTCCCTCACTCGAAATCACGTGGCATAAGAATGCCACAGAACTCAACCAAAACTCACATTTTTTAGAACTTTGCATATAACTTCTTCTCCCTTAAGGTCTGGAGCACGATCCTCAGGTGCTGCTCATGATCTTCCAGACTCTGGGAATACCCTAGAATATCATCAATAAAAATAATAACAAACGAGTCAAGATATGACCTGAACACAGTGTGCATCAAATGCATGAAAGCTATTGGGGAATTTGTCGGCCCGAATGACATAACAAGGAACTCGTAATGACCACACCGAGTCCGGAACACTGTCTTCGGGATATCTAGCTCCCGAATCTAAAACTGATGGTAACCTGAGCGCAAGTCAATCTTAGAAAATAGATGTTTGCCCTAATGTTGGTTAAACAGATCATCGATACGAGGCAAAGAATAACGGTTATTCACTGTAACCTTGTTCAACTAGCGATAATCAATACACATACGCATAGAATCATGCTTTTTCTTCACAAACAAGACAGGAGTACCCCACGGTGAAACACTGGGTCGAATAAAACCCTTACCAAGCAATTCCTACAACTGATCCTTCAACTCTTTCAACTTAGGAGGAGCCATATGATACGGAGGAATGGAAATGGGCTGAGTGCCCGACAACATATCAATGTCGAACTCAATATCTCTATCGGGCAGGGCGACATGCCCGGAAGATCAGCTGGAAACATATCGGGATAATCCCGTACCACTGGAACTAAATCAGCAGAAGGGGTATCAACACTGACATCTCTCACAAAAGCTAAATACGAGACACACCCATTCTCAACCATACGCTGAGCTTTAAGGAAAGAGATAACTCTAATGGGAGTATGTTCTAAAGCACCACTCCACTCAATAAACGGAATACCTAGCATAGCCAGTGTCACGGTCTTGGCGTGACAAACAAGAATAGCAAAATGGGGCGACAACCAGTCCATGCCTAAAATAATGTCAAAATACACCATATCGAGTAACAATAAATCTGCTCTGGTCTCAAAACCACGAATAGTAACCAAACATGACAGATAAACGCGGTCCATAACAAGAGAATCCCCCTCACGAGTAGAAACATAAACGGGGGCACTCAAAGAATCCTGAGGTACACCCAAATATGGAGCAAAGTAGGACGACACATAAGAATAAGTAGAGCCCGAATCCAATAGAATCGATGCCTCTCTGTGATAAAGTAGTATAATATCTGTAATGGTGGAGTCGGAGGCAACAGCCTCGGTACGAGCAGGAATAGCATAATATCTGGCCCGACCCCTCACTAGAGGGAGACCTCTATCTCCCTGACCTCCGTCCCTAGCCGGCTGGGCATGTGGGGTATCAGCTTGAGCTGTGATCATGGCCTGAGAACTCTGTTGAGCGCGCTGTGGCTGAGATGTCCGTAGGGGAGCACTCCTCCCAAGTATAGAGTAATCCCGCACCACATGGAGGGTGTCTCCACACTCAAAACAAGCTTTGCGAGGGCGCAGTGGCTGTGACTCGCTCGGCCAGACCTGCTGGACTGACCTCTGAATGCACCTCGCGTAGGAGGCACACTAGAAATTGGAGGTGCACAGTAAGGCTCTTAAGGTAAAGGCGGAGCTGGAGCACTGCTGGCTGCTGGAAGATCTGAATGAATGGGGCTACCCACATAACCCCTACAATGATGACCTGCTGCTGGGGTATAGGCACCAAAGTAGTGGCCCGACTCTCGAGACCTCTTGGCCTCCCTCTTCGCTCGCTCTCTGGCGAGCATACCCTCAATCCTCCTAGAAATGCACACTACCTGCTGATAAGGAATGTCCATCTCCAACTCTCAAGCCATGCTAGATCTAACGGGTAGAATAAGATCCTCAATGAACCTACGAACTCTCTCCCGAATTGTAGCAACAAAAGTTGGTGCATGCCTGACCGATCTGATATAACGGATAGCATACTCTGAAACAGTCATAGCACCCTAGCGCAAATGCTCAAACTCTGCGCGCCATGCGTCCCTGAGAATCTAGGGGAAAAACTCTTTCATAAACATATCCGAGAATTGGGTCCAAGTCAGTGAAGCAGCCTTGTTACGCCCCAAATTCGAGGGGCGCGACCGGTACTCGACCGGGTATCCCCAGTCAAGCGGACCTGGGTGCCTTTCCTATCCCACGTGTTACCCCCACATTTTCATTACTTAATACCCAAGTAAAATAGCCATTCATAATTGAAACCACCTTTTATTACAAAACATACACAACATACATGGTTCTCAGTGTGGTTTAGATCTTACACCGCCCAATATACAAAATACATATTTACATAAGTTCGCAACCCACATTTACTGTCTACGGAGCCTCTAAGGATACAAAAGGGTGATACAATACTTGCCGGTAACAAGGCTCCGGCTATACCTTACACCAAAAACCAAAACAAGACTCCAAAATAAAAAGCGGCATGAGCCACGCAAGGCCCCGAGAGGAAATGGGCTCACCAATACATCGGACGGAAAATGAAGGGGAGCTACGATCGGTGGACTGGAGTACCTGCTATGGATCCACCTACAATCATGACACGAATGTAGCACCCCCGGCAAAAGGGACGTGCGTACATTTGAATTGTACTGGTATGTATGAACAAACCTTGCCCTAAGTAAACTCAAACCATACACAAGTTGCAAGCAATACCGGAATCAATAATCGAATACACAGTTAAGGAACAATCAAGCCAATCATTTCACAATTTGATACACTAGTAGATAACACAAATAGAAGCAGCAACCAACCACACATGAAAGTAACAATCAAGCCAAACAAGTTTACAAACTTTCCTGTTTTCCCTTCCACATTTGCACATCAATGATTTCACTAGTTGCTCATATTTTTTTTTCAATAGTGATTTCGATCACTTTCCACCCTTATTACCTCGGACACCATTATTACCTCGGCCACCCTTATCACCATAACCCACACCATATTACTTCGTGTTGCGGCGCGTAACCCAATCCCACCGTACAGTTACAATTCACATACAATATAACAACAATCAATAATTCACAAAGATCAACAACAACACTTCTTAAGAACAACCACAACAATTTACAAGTTTCCATAACCATCAATACCATTTTCCATCATTTTCAACAATTCATATGCAATTTAAGTCACCACAATAATTACCCACAACAAGCCAAATATGTTATTACCACAGTTGTTCCAATTGCATCATTTATGATTTTCCTTCCATCATTTGTTTCTCAACTCTTACCACATAACACTTTCATAGTCACGCATTTAGTTCATTGTCAATTACTTGCACCATTAAACCACAAACACTCAATCAAACCAATCAAACACCCAACAAACCAA
>MU683424.1:24889-58472 GCA_026770625.1 Nicotiana glauca
TTTCCTTAAGTTATTACAATGTTCCGGAAATTCTAGCAACTTCAATCTATTTTGAGACATAGCAAAATTGAGCAAAAATTTGAAAGATATTCATAACTCTAGCTCATTTGAGCATTTTATCAAATACTAGATGAGCATCATGATTTCAAATCCCCTTTTCAAGATTTCATTCATTCCATAACCCAATCTTACTTATTTAAGTTAAACAATTTTCCCATAAACCTAAGTTGTACATGCATGTATACACAATACTAATACAGCCAAGAATCATACCTCAATACCCCATCTTATACTCTAAACTCGAAATTAAAACCTAGGGTATAGAATCTTACCTCTTAGATGAAGAACTTGTGATTGGGTTCTTTGATTCTTGAAGATTGATGCAAGATTTGGATGATTTAAGTGTTGGGTTCCTCCTTCTCTCTCTAAAATGCTCTAACCTCTCTCTCAAATCAGTAGGAAATGACCCCAAAGGAAGCCCCAAAGGCTATATATCAAAATGGGGTCGGGTTATGAAAATTAGAAAATTAACCCTTCGATGTCAACTATGCGATTGCAGAACTGACCGCAGAATAGGTATGCGGGCCGCAGATTCGTCGCAGAACTCATTGCCCAGAACTGGGCTGTTCTTCCTCATTCTGCGACCATTCTGCGATCGCAAAATGGGTTTTGCGGTCCGCAGAGTTCAATCTACGATCGCAGATTTGATACAGACTCGCATTTTTCCAGCTTTTGGTAATTTGATCATAACTTTGTGTAGGAATGTCTAAATGACGAACGGTTTGAAGAGTTGGAAACTATCTCAAAGACCTTTAATTTGATAGGTTATCCATCACCCAAAACCTTATAGATATTTAGATATGCTCGTTCAAAGAGTGGACTAGTGCAAGATCATTGGAAATTTTAGCATATTATGGACTCTTCCAATTTTTCTTAGACTTAGGCCTTTCTTTGGACCCCAAATTACTTACCATGAGACTTATACACATATTTACCAAATCCAAAGGATGTAAACCATGTTAATAGCACATAAAATATTATAATTATCCTACGTAGCACCAAGAAAGCACAGTTTATTTAGCGAAATTTTCCGGGGCCTTACATTCTCCCCCCCAGGATCATTCGTCCTCGAATGAGGAGTAGAGTGTGACTAGAACGCTTAATTTAATAAATCTCTTTTCTCACCTACCTCAAGACCCTAAATTTTGACTAACTCCTAAATTTTTCAGAAATTTCGGCAGAGTTTCCTTTGTAACTAGGCCTATCCACCTGCCAGAGAATCACCAAAAATCGTCTTAACAACACATCCACAACTAGACAGAGCGCCACAATGTATAAATCAACAATACTAATCTAAGTATTACAAGAACTACATTACCTTAAGGTTACCAGAACATGGACTGCACAGTTTTAGATCAAAATACATATATAGTACCTTTCAAGTCAAAGCTAATTGATATTCAATCAAGCTAAAATATTTTCCTTCCACGGCACTTTCAGCCTTCCAGATGACCTTCTCAACTTACAAGCTTTATCATGACACGTTCTCGGAAATAATATCAACTCCCAAACATACATAACAAGGATGACAGATAGACACCTCGCATGAGTTAACTATCCATTGACTTTACCTTTTAATAACTTCCAGTGTACAATTTACATTCTACCAGATATTGCAATTCTTGATAAGAACAACAACCCACAATTCTATAACATGGCATTATACCATCAAGAATGTCATTTCATAGTAACCAAACAATCATGTGTTCATAATAGTCCTTACCAGTCATTAATGTAATCACAAAGGTGTTCATCAACAAGAATATAATTTCATTTCAATCAACAATCCATATGAAGTCAAGCCACCATGATTCTTGCTAGTAGTGCATCATATAGGATATTAACATGATCACGTAGTTCAATCAAATCAATTCATACCCACTTTTTTTTATCACAATCTTCTTAGACATAAGCATATGGAAACACAAAGTACATGAGAAATAGTTACGGGGAATATCATACCCCTATTGAAACCTAATGTGTAATACACTTATGTTACCTTTATTATCAACTCACATAACATTTTCAGGGGAAAATATGGAGAATATCCTGCTCGCCCTCCAAACTCTAAATCTCTAGGCGAACGCTCACACTAAACCTTGATGACCTTTAATAGTTACTCTGAGATGTGATATCATAAACTAACCATAAAATTACCTATCCAATATATATGTGATCACACTATGAAGATTTATCTTTGACTTGTCTGAACTAACAATACCCAATGGATCTAATACAACGAGGAACAACAGAGTTCAAGATCGGGCTAGAGTTATTCAGGAATCCATTAATACGCTGAGTAGAGTACTTTATGAGGTCATATGCTAAGAGACACAAAAGGTTACTACTAACAATACTGACATAGTTAATCATTGTGACTACCTCAATTATTACACAAATGAGGAATAAGAGTAAGTAGTACATGGGAAATAGGAATCATTAAGGAGAAATACTCAAGTACATGAACCACTCATTTTCTAGAGTGTAGGAAAAATTCGTCTATCAACAATAAGAATACTGTAGTACCTTGAATGTGATATGGGTTTCAAAATACATAAAGTTGAATTACACTCTTAACATTACTTGGCACACATAATCTATGCCACAAACCCATGAGGATGAAAAGAATTGAACGCTTATGAGATTACCATATTTCAAACAGCTTAACCCTTCCTGATAATTGATCATATATGAGGGAACTAAAAATACAACCACTTGTCATTCAAACCAACATGTTCATCATATGTACAAAAATCCGAAGTCATCTAATCTCAACCTTTCACGAGTGAAACCCCATAGATAGGATATCGTGACATTGGGACGAAATCATGAATTGGTTAGATGGTTCTAATAGTTAACACGACGCTCCGGGGAGAAGGCAAATAACACTCCTATCCAGCCAAGAAGGTGAGATACCAAGGGCAGTAAAACTCCCCGCACATGACAACGACATAGTCAATAATTCTAAAAGTTGAGGGCGTAAAGAAAACCAAACTCAATGAGACAGTGCACAATAATCACTGAGGGTTTGCAGATGTTCATGATGAGACCTCCATAAGTTTTGACTTGAAAAAGGAAGTGTCATATTGACAAATAGCAGGGCATGTTCTCTTATGGTTATCGTATAAGTGTTGGGAACTAGCACAACAAATTTACTAAATAAGGAATATGATTAACACATTGTGGAGACATAAAGAGAAAATAATTATTTGTTATAAGCTATATACTTTTGCTATATTAACCCCCAGACTGCATTGTAGGACCACATCATGGGTAACCACAATACTAGAAACTAAGTGAGCTACTTGCTACTGGATATCTCAAGTGGACACAAAAATTATGGCGATACAAGATCTTCCTATGATGGGGATGTGAGGATCTCAATTTTCAGAAAAACTTTATGCACACAGTGACCATTTCAATTGATATGTACGAGTAGGATAAGTGTTGACGCATGCTCTCATGTAAATTGATAGTAAGAAGGCTTTCATGATGAAACTTGCAAGAGAGTGGATTGGTTGATCAAGTCATATAAGCCATACACAAGTGAGTAAAAGAGTGACTCGAGAAGGATCACAAATCTTGGATACTTTCCATGGAACTTCACACCACATGCACAAACTTTATGATGGTGCATGTATAGGCACAAGTGAGCAGATGTTGTCTACTTAAGTAAAAAAATTCTGTAAGGATTTCATCGGGAATAGAACCTTGATGAAAATTTTGGAAAAACAAGTAGGAAGTATCAATAGTGTTATAACACAATTCAGTAACATACTTATATAGCTCAATTCCATAGGAGGTTGTAAACAATAGAACTATGATCGGGAGACTTTGTAAATAATACGTCTCATTCAAAAAGCATGTGCATGAACTGTTTTGTAATTTAGATTCTTTTTAAGAACATATCTATGCAAGGACAAGGAATTCATAAGGGTTTAACAAAAGGTTTAAACAATCACCACATTACCAAATAAAATGGATCACATAGCTTTCACATAATTTCCATACCTCTAGGCTGCATTTCATAGCCCTTCCATAGGGTTCACATATCAAATTATTCACCTATGCGCTTCACACAATAATAAGGAAATCACAAGTACAAATCAAACACTTTAAATGATCACCATATTATCAAATAAAAGAATCATGCCATTTTCACGCATATTAGTCCATCGGCTCTTGGGGCCACAATTATCACATCAGACTTGGCACTAGGCCACATTTCATAACACAATCTCTTCTTTCCCGCACTTCACATCATTTCCGCATATTTCACATCAACATCATAATCTGTTTCATATTCCCTCATGTCATAAGTATCGCCAGGTACAATTAAATTTCGAGTCCTCGACATATTGTCCATACTCTATTTCTCAAAATCATTTGACTTATTTCAACATCTCTATACACAGAGGATTTCACACAGTTTTATTTAATATGTGCAGCTCTAATTTATTTAAGGTCTTTGCATTTCAATACATGATTCATATTCCTTGGACCCTTTTAAGTTGTCAATAATACCACATTGATCGTATTGGAATGCATCTTTCACAAACATCGGGTCACAACACCAATTCATGTAAAGTATCAATCACAGCTAGAATCCAACATTTAGTCTTACCACATTTGCACAGTCACTTACTTCACTTCCAAACATCTTTATACATTACCGACAACTAGACACAATCAATCAAATACATTTGGTGCACGTAAGAACATTTTGGAGGATTCAACCATAACAAGTTTTCTCACATTTGGCATCAAAATCTCAATTTAAACTTAACTTGAAGTCTAGGCATTTTAGCACATAGTTCGCATTCTTCACATATCCTCATTTACCAAGAATAACAAATTAAACACATGAAGAAGTACCTCCCACATATATTTTCACAACAATAATTCGCTTAACATAACAAAACAAGTACTGCATCAATTATANCTACTGATGATATACTACATGATCTGGTGGTGCAGTGACATTAGTTGGAACAAGAGTACTCTCCTTAACAACAAGTTCTACCAATCACTCCATGGCTCAACACATTCTCCTAACAAGTCCTTGGGTAATCCACTTGGACTCAATGGTGGGATAAATCCCTCCTTACATGCTTCAAATTCACGGATTATGGTATCAAAATTACCAATCTTGAGAGTAATACTTAGAGAGGAAATTAGCTCCCTATCTTGAGCCATATCGCATGATCTGGAATATCAAAGAAGGGTGAAATTCCTAAATATCCAAATAGCCTCAAACTTATAGATGTGGTCGACAACACACTGATAAGAAGGACTCTACTAGACACGGCTCTGAGACATCCTAGGACACTGTAAAACCTTAGGCTCTGATACGAAGTTTGTCACGCCTCAAATTCGAGGGGCGCGACCGGCGCTCGATCGGGTATCCCCAGTCAAGAGGACCTGGGTGCCTTTCCTATCCCACGTGTTACCCCCACATTTTCATTACTTAATACGCAAGTGAAGTAGCCATTCATAATTCAAAACCACCTTTTATTACAAAACATACACAACATACATGGTTCTCAGTGTGGTTTACATCTTACACCGCCCAATATATAAAATACATATTTGCATAAGTTCGCAACCCACATTTACTATCTACGGAGCCTCTAAGGATAGAAAACGGTGATACAATACTTGCCGGTAACAAGGCTCCGGCTATACCTTACACCAAAAACCAAAACAAGACTCCAAAATAAAAAGCGGCATGAGCCACGCAAGGCCCCGAGAGGAAAGGGGCTCACCAATACATCGGACGGAAAATGAAGGGGAGCTACGATCGGTGGACTGGAGTACCTGCTATGGATCCACCTACAAGCATGACACGAATGTAGCGCACCCGGCAAAACGGACGTCAGTTCATTTGAATTGTACTAGTATGTATGAACAAACCTTGCCCTGAGTAAACTCAAACCATACACAAGTTGCAAGCAATAACGGAATCAACAATCGAATACACAGTTAAGGAACAATCAATCCAATCATTTCACAATTTCATACACTAGTAGAGAACAGTAATAGAAGCAGCAACCAAACACACATGAAAGGAACAATCAAGCCAAACAAGTTTACAAACTCTCCTGTTTTCCCTTCCACATTTTCACATCAATGATTTCACAAGTTGCTCATATTTTCTTTCAATAGTGATTTCGATCACTTTCCACCCTTATTACCTCGGCCACCCTTATCACCACAACCCACACCTGATTACTTCATGTTATGGCACGCAACCCGATCCCACAGTATAGTTACAATTCACAAACAACATAACAATAATCAACAATTCACAAAGATCAACAACAACACTTCTTAAGAACAAGCACAACAATTTACAAGTTTCCATAACCATCAATACCATTTTCCATCATTTTCAACAATTCATATGCAATTTAAGTCACCACAATAATTACCCACAACAAGCCAAATATGTCATTACCACAGTTGTTCCAATTGCATCATTTATGATTTTCCTTCCATCATTTGTTTCTCAACTCTTACCACATAACACGTTCACAATCACGCATATAGTTCATTATCAATTACTTGCACCATTAAACCACAAACACTCAATCAAACCAATCAAACACCCAGCAAACCAATCACAAGAATTTCACAAATAATCCACGTAGATATCACACACCAAATATTCGTACACCAAACAAGGTGACTTTACAAAGGTCAAAGTTAGTCATACATACCTCAAAGAGCTTTTCCTTAAGTTAGTACAACGTTCCGGAAATTCTAGCAACTTCAATCTATTTTGAGACATAGCAAAATTGAGCAAAAATTAGAAAGATATTGATAACTCAAGCTCATTTGAGCATTTTATCAAATATTAGATGAGCCTCTTGATTTCAAATCCCCTTTTCAAGATTTCATTCATTCCCTAACCCAATCTTAGTTATTTAAGTTAAACAATCTTTCCATAAACCTAAGTTATACATGCATGTATACACAATATTAATACACCCAAGAATCATACCTCAATACCCCATCTTATACTCCAAACTCGAAATTAAAACCTAGGGTATAAAATCTTACCTCTTAGATGAAGAACTTGTGATTGTGTTCTTTGATTCTTGAAGATTGATGCAAGATTTGGATGATTTAAATGTTGGGTTCCTCCTTCTCTCTCTAAAATGCTCTCACCTCTCTCTAAAATCAGTAGGAAATGACCCCAAATGAAGCCCCAAAGGCTATATATCAAAATGGGGTCGGGTTATGAAAATTAAAAAATTAACCCTTCAATGTCAACTATGCGATCGCAGAACTGACCGTAGAATAGGTATCCGGGCCGCAGATTCATCGCAAAACTCATTGCCCAGAACTGGGCTGTTCTGCCTCATTTTGCGACCATTCTGCGATCGCAGAATGGGTTTTGCGGTCCGCAGAGTTCAATCTGCGATCATAGATTTCACACAGACTCGCATTTTTTCATCTTTTGGTAATTTGATCATAACTTTGTGTAGGAATGTCCAAATGAAGAACGGTTTGAAGTGTTGGAAACTATACTCCAAGACCTTTAATTTGATAGGTTATCCATCGCCCAAAACCTTATATATATTTAGATATGCTCGTTCAAAGTGTGGACTAGTGCAAGATCATTGGGAATTTTAGCCTATTATGGACTCTTCCAAATTTTCTTAGACTTAGGCCTTTCTTTGGACCCCAAATGACATACCATGAGACTTATACACATATTTACCAAATCCAAAGGATGTACACCATGTTATTAGCACATAAAATATTATAATTATCCTACGTAGCACCAAGAAAGCACAGTTTATTCAGGGAAATTTTCCGGGGCCTTACAAGCCTCGGCTGGACTGTCTATCTCATAAGTGCGCCAACAATCATAGGCGACTCCCCGAAGCTGAAAAGTAGTGAAAGAAACCTCGATGGACTCCACTATGCCCATAGTGTGAAGAATACGTTTCCTCTAGAATTCCCAAGGCATCGTTTGATGCTAATCCACCGAATACTGGAGGATCATACTTCTTGAACCTCTCAAGTCTCTACTGCTCGTCCTCTAAAGCAGCTGACCCGTCCCTGGGCTGAAATGGCACTACAGGCGGTGCGGGAATAATCTCGAGAGCCTGCTCAACATGCACTCGCTGCTCTGGAGTGCGAACAGCGGGATTCTATGCTCCTTCCCCGACCTGGGATGTGGCTGCAGCAAGGGGAAGCAACCCTGCCTGAGCCAAGGTGGTGCACATACTCATGAACTGAGCCAAAGTCTCCTGGAGAGCTGGAGTAGTAGTGGTAATAGTAGGTGTGCCAGGTGCCTGGGCTTCGGCTGGATCTGCTGGTGGTACCTCGGCGGCAGCTTGCGCAGGTGCTCTTACTGCACCACGGGCGCGTTCTCGACCTCTCCCCCAGCCTCGGCCTCTGACGGCTGCATTAGGGGGCATGAGTTCCTGATCATCTCGAGTAGCACGTGTCCTCACCATCTGTGAGAGAATAGAAGTCAGAAGTTTAGAATTTAATATCTTAAATTTTGCACGACAAGGAATTTAAATGAAATGAAGATTTTTCCTAAACAATTACATAGCCTCTCGTAGATAAGTACAGACGACTCTTTACTGATCAGGACTCTAATAAACCGGCCTATGTTCCGTGACTCCTATAAACCTAGAGCTCAGATACCAATTAGTCACGACCCTAGTTCGCCCTCCGTGAACATGTCGTGATGGCACATAGTTCCTTTAACTAGGTAAGCCTAACAATGCGGAACAACAACATAACTTGCAGAATAAATTACTTAAAAACCTTCAATTAAAAGAAAACTGTATAAAAGATGTTGCTCGGCATATATTACTCAATAATGCGGAAGTCTACAACATCTCCCCAAAACCCAGAAACTCATGGGAAACACAGGCTAAAGAAGTACTGTAAATGCTCTAATCTCTAGAGTGTCTACATCAAGGTACGGTAGAAAAACTAAGTGCTACTGATAGAAAAAAGAAGGAGACTCTTTGGTCTGCGGACGCTACAGATATACCTCGAAGTCTCCGTAGCTCTCCCCGCCTCAAGGGTAGTGCGCCTGAGTGAAGGTACGTGGAACTGCACATGAAAAACATGCGCAGAAAGGGCATGAGTACACCACAGCGGTACTCAGTAAGTGCCAATCCTAACCTCGGTTGGGTAGTGATGAGGAAGGTCAAGGCCCTACTGAGATAAAACACAATATATGATAGTATAAGGAAAACAATATAGATAACGTCTACAGCGAGAATTTAAATAGGATAATTAAACGAAACAGTAATAGGGAGCAGAAATAAAACAATATAAGGAAATGATGCTCACATCAGGAAGTAATAGGCGGGGATCTTTTGGTATCCCAAGGATCTCTTGGTATCCTCATAATATATACTAAGGATCTCTTGGTATCCCGAGGATCTCTTGGTATCCTCATCATATACACTAGGGATCTCTTGGTATCCTCAAATATTACATTTTCTTGTGTCAGGGATCTCTTGGTATCCCACACCTCAGTCCAGAACATAACAAGTACAGGGGGATCTCCCGGGATGACGTCCCGTAGTCCCAATTTAAAACACACAATAACAGCCCAAACATTAGGATAAATGCTAAACTCAGAAAACAAGTAATGGAAAATCCTAGACTAATCATTCTTCACGGAGTATAAACAAGTCGGTTAAAACACTTCGCAAGTAAGTCAAAATAAACAAGCTTCTCTAAACTAGCATAGGATAAAACTTGCAATTCAAAATGAACAGATAAGCAAGAAAACTCAATTTTAATACCACAAATAAAATGGATTTCCAATAATTAGCTCAAGTACACGCTCATCACCTCACGTACAAGGCATTCAATTACAAAATATCATTTCCTAAGGGGAAAGGTCCCCCACACAAGGTTAGACAAGCCACTTACCTCGAACCGGTACAAAAATCAACCAGAAACCACGCCTTTCCCACGAGTATCCAACTCCAAATGGCCAAAATCTATTCAATTAAATTACATATCATAAATAACATCGCAAATAACTGGTTCCACTATTTAATTCAAAGCTACAACATGAAATTAGGTAAAATAACCAAAATGCCCTTTAGGCCAATGTCTCGGAATCAAATAATTTTTACATTTTCAGAACCCTCGTACTCTCACGAGTCTAACCATACCAAAATCTCCAAAATCGGAGGTCAAACACCCACTCAAAACTCAATAGTTTAGCCTATGAAGTTTTAGCCAATTTTTTTCCAAATTTTGATCCTCAATTCAAATTTTAATGATTGATTTAACAACATAATGATGAAATATAACTAGAAGGGATTAAAGAAACGTTACCCAATAATCTCCTCTTCAAAACCCTCTCAAAATCGCCCTCTCCCGAGCTCAAATTTGATATTTCTAACTTTTGAAATTAAACCCTCGATTTCACTATTTCTGAACAGGGGTTTCGGCTTCTGCAGACAAGGGACCGCATCTGCGGTCCCGCTTCTACGTTACAAGAGCCACTTCTGTGGTTTTCACTAATAGGCCAGGGACCACATCTACGATAAAAGGGTCACAGGTGCGAAAACGCATATGCGGGGGAACTTTCGCTTCTCCGAAAACTAAGGAAACACTGGAGCCCGCATCTGCACTGCCTGAGCCACTTCTGTGGCTCCGCTACTGCGATGCCTAAGCCACTTCCACGGCTCCACTTCTGCGGCTCCGCTTCTGCGGGAATAGCACCGCTTCAGCAGTTTCTGAGGGAAGAGCATAGCCAATTCTGCGGCGCCGCATCTGCGGTTCCCAAGCCACAGATTTGGAAATACCAGAAGCAGCAATGGAACTGTTGTTGCAATACTTCTCCAATCTTCCTGTTAACCACCCGAAATCATCCAGACACCCCTGGGACCTCAACCAAAAGCACCAATAAAACCTAATACCTCATTTAAACTTGTACCAATCCTTAAACCACCTAAAACAACGTCGGAATGACCTGAAATTTTGCACACATGTCCTAAACGACATGATGGAGCTACTGAAACTTCAGGAATTCCATTCCGGCACTCGGATCAAAAACTCACTATCAGACCAGAAACTTCAAAAAAAAATCAAACTTCGACATTTCAAGCCTAAATGAGCTATGGATTTCCAAAATACATGTGATGACCCAACCCGTCGTCTCATGTGTTACCGCCCCGTTTCCCCCATTTTTATGCTTCTTCATGTTTCATTATCGGCATTTGGTGAGTTAGAGTTGAAATGGGTTGGTTTTGGTAGAATATGAGACACTTACTCTCTTTAAGGAAGGTTTATTTTGGAAAAGTCAACCGGATATTGACTATTTAGTTAGAGGGCTCGGATATGATTTTTGGTGATTCGGTTAGCTTCGGGGAATGATTTGTGACTTAAGAGTGCGATCGGAATTGATTTTGGAGGCCCGATGTAGACTTACGCATGAATTGGCGATGTTAGTATTTTGACGAATTCCGATTGGTAGGTGAGATTTTGATCCGAGGGTCGGAATAGAATTCTGAGAGTTTCAGTAGCTTCGTTAGGTGATTTTGGATGTGTGTACAAATTTTAGGTCATTCGGAGGTGTTTTGGTTGGGTTTTTGATCAAATGCGTATTTTGGAAGTTTTTGAAGAACTTAGGCTTTAATCCGATATGATTTGATGGTTTTAGCGTTGTTTGATGTGATTTGATGATTGGAACAAGTTTGAAATATATTTTGGGATGTGTTGGTGCTTTTGGTTGAGGACCCGGGGGCCTTGGGGTGATTTCGGACGGTTAACGGAAGTTTTTCTAGGACTTGGGTTGTGCAGAAAATTGCAGATTAGTGTTGCAAACATTTGTTCTATGCGATCGCATGAGTAGAGCTGCGATCGCATAGAAGGATTTTGGGGGCATGGTCATTTTTTCAATGCGATCGCGTGGCAGTGGTGCGATCGCACAGAGGAAAATTGGGAGCCTGGATTTTTGTTCAATGTGATCGCAATTATGTATATGTGATTGCACAGTTTAAGTTGTCTGGTCAATGCGATTGCGGGGTCGCTTATGCGATCGCATAGGTTTAAATCAGAGGTAAATATTTTTGTGCTATGCGATCACAATGGCTTGTATGCGATCGCATAGAGGAAATCTGGGCTGGACATAGCGGTTTTTAATAACATTTCATCCGCGACCCAAGTCCCATTTCCACCATTGTTGAGTATCATTGAGAGCTTTTAACGAGGTTTAAAGAAGTTTTTGACTGGGCATCGATTGGCGGTGAGTCCTATGGCTTAGAAACATCATTTTACTGAAGAATCAACCTTTAAATTCATGGAAATTTGAGTAAAATTGGAAGAACTAGGGCTTGACTTTTGAAATGAAAATTTGGGATTTGAGGGAGCATTTGACCTCGGATTTTTGTAAATTTGATATGTATAGACTCGGGGCAAGACGAGGAATCCGGTGATGTAAATTTTGTAATTTTTCGAGAAGTGGGTCCGGGGCTCGGGTTTTGCCAACTTCGTGATTTTTGATAATTTTCGAGTCTTTTCGATTGGGTTATGTTCCTTTAGCCTATTGTAACGTATTCCTTGTGGTTTTGATCAGATTCGACGCACAAGGAGGTCGATTCGAGGGGAAAAGGCATAGCGAGCTAGACTTTCGGCCGGCTTGAGGTGAGTAATAGATGTAAATGATGTCCTGAGGAACCCCGAAATTTCACATTGTACGCTATATTAAGGGAGACACGCACTCTATGACGAGTGTGAGGTCGTTTGTGGTTGGGGATTGTGACTTTATCCGTCCCGAGTGATGTTTATGCAATGTTTTTGATTGAGACTTGTTTGGAAATCATCCTACATGGATTAAATTGTCATATTTGGGCTTTGTGCCGATTATTTGAATCCTTCAGGGATTACTACCACTGTTTTCACCTTATTTGATTTATTAATTGATTTCAGTTCTAAGTTTAAATACTGTTTTGAAATGCTCAGCCA
Source organism: Nicotiana glauca (assembly GCA_026770625.1). Taxonomy (NCBI): domain Eukaryota; kingdom Viridiplantae; phylum Streptophyta; class Magnoliopsida; order Solanales; family Solanaceae; genus Nicotiana; species Nicotiana glauca. The sequence goes on from MU683424.1 coordinate 37,916, forward strand.
TTTTTCTAAGATTTAAAAACTTGAACACTGTTTTACTGACATTCTGAGCTGAGAACTTATTATTTTAATACTGCCCGAGAGGCTTATGTGAATTTTTGGACTGAGCGTGGATCGGGCTATGCGCCGCAGCGGTATTATATTGATATTGAGGCCGAGAGCTTGGTTGGTGCCATGAGATGGCTTGATTATTTGCGCTTGGGCTGTAAGAGCCCCTCCGGAGTCTGTACACACCCCTATTGAGCGTCGTCGACGTTAAATGGATCGAGCTGCATGCTTCAGCGGATACTAGAGTGTGTCATTCTACGTGTTACATTGCATTCATGCATTAATATTTATCTGGTTTACTTGTCATAGTAGTTGTGTACTTTATTTCATCGATATGATGCTTTATGATTAAATGTCCTGGACTGCCAGTTATAGCTTATTTTGTTTTATTCCATGATTTCTTACTCTCAGCCTTTATTTATGTTTATTACTCACTAGGTCGGAGTACTCACATTACTCCCTGCACCTTGCGTGCAGATCCAGGTACCCCACAGGCTGAGTGAGGAGTTGATAGCAGCACAACATCATTCGGGAGCATCGAGGTAGCTGCATGGCATTCGCAACCTTGATCTCTCCCGTCTATCTCTATCCTTTTTTTCCGTATTTTATCTTAGAAAGACTTGTATTACGTGAATATTCTATATTAGAGGCACGTGTTCGCGACATCGGATTCTATTGGGCTATGTTGTGTTATTTTATTTAGACTTCTGCATGTTTTATTATAAAAATGAGAACATGAATGTGATGACTTAGTAACATTTCCTGTGTTTAGTATTTAAAATCTGAGTAAGGATTTGGGTTAATGTTGTATATGGTCGGGCTTGCCTAGTAGTGGGTTGGGCGCCATCACGACCGGGGTTGGGGTCGTGAAAAGTTGCTATCGGAGCCTAGGTTACTTGGTCTCGCGAATCATGAGCTGGTTTAGTAGAGTCTCGCGGATCGGTATGGAGACGTCTGTATTTATCCTCGAGAGGCTGCAGAACCTTTAGGAAAAACTTCATATTCTTGAAATTCTTGTCGTGCGACTTTGTTGATCCGAGAACTAAACTTTTGTATTCAATTCTCTCGCAGGTGGCGAGGACTCACGCTAGCGGACGTGGCGGACGACCACCAGTACCACCTACAGAGGACACTAGAGGCTGTGGACGCAGTCATGGTCGTGGTCGAGGCAGACCAGCGAGGGCAACACCTGTTGTTCCACCAGCTACCCCAGTTCAGGACCAGACTCCAGCTGTAGATGCTCCAGCAGCACCTGTTCAGGCACCTGCAGTACCCATTGTGATTCCGGGTCTCCATGAGTCCTTGGCTCATATACTATCAGTTTGCACTGGCCTGGCTCAGGCAGTCTCAGCCACTACTACAGTAGCTACTTCACAGGCTGGGGGAGGCAATCTGACCCCCGCTTCTCGCACACCTGAGCACGTTGTGCAGGGATTGCAGACACCGGGGCAGCTCCAGCTTAGTCGGTTGCCCCAGTTCATGATAATATTGTTCCAGCTATGCCCGATGATGAGTAGCGTCGTCTCGATAGATTCGGTAGGCTCCAGCCTCCGACATTTAGTGGTGCGGAGGGCGAGGATGCCTAGGGTTTTCTTGACAAGTGTCAGCGTATGCTTTGCACCGCATGGATTTTGGAGTCGAGTGGTGTGGCTTTTACTACTTTTCAGTTCTCAGGGGCTGCATTTACCTGGTGGGAGGATTTTGAGAGGCGTAGGCCTGTTGGTGCAACGCCTCTTACATAGAAGCAGTTCTCCACTCTCTTCCTAGAGAAGTATGTACCGCAGTCCCGTAGAGAGGAGATATGTCGTCAGTTTGAGTGGTTGATCCATGGGGACATATTTGTGACCTAGTACGAGATGAGATTCTCGCAGTTAGCCCGTCATGCTACTTGGATGATCCCGACAGATCGAGAGAGGATTAGGAGGTTCGTGGATGGCCTCAACTATTCACTCTGTATTTTGATGACTAGAGAGAGAGTATTGGGCACCTCGTTCGAGGATGTAGTTGACATTGCTCGTGATATTGAGACGGTTCACCACAGGGTGCGTGAGGAGAGGGAGGCCATCAGGCCTCGGGGTTCAGGTAGCTTCAGTGGTGCTCCATCTAGGAGCCAGTTCCAGCGTGGTAGAGGCTGTTCCTTCAGGCCTTCTCATTCGCCCCGTGCAGAGTATAGTGGGTCATCATTAGGCCGTGGTCATCAAGGGTTCTAGCAGGGGAAGCCTCCACTTAGTGCCCTTCCAGCTCAGAGCTCATCTTATGCCTCTTCAGCTCAGGGTTCTTCTGTGCCGAGTGCATCGGCTGGGCATTCTGGTGCGAGGGGTTCCCTTCAGTCCCCTTCTCCAGCACCTGGTATTTACTACGAGTGCGATGAGTTTGGTCATATGAGGAGACGGTGTCCTTGACTTCGTGGTGGTCAGTCTCAGCAGAGGGATCAACCCTCGTCTTCTACTCTAGCTTCTTCTGTACTAGCCCAGTCAGCTAGGGGTGGGGGCCAGGTAGCCAGGGGCCGCCCCAGGGGTGGAGGTCTATCCGGCGGTGGCCAGGCTCAATTTTATGCTATTTCAGGCAGGTCAGATGCCATTGCATCGGATGCGGTTATTACATGTATTATCTCAGTCTTCCACAAGGATGCCTCTGTCTTATTTGATCCCGGTTCTACCTATTCTTATGTGTCCTCATATTTTGCTCATCATTTGGGTACGACCCGAGGGTGTCTTTCTTTACCTGTGCACGTATCTACCCCGATGGGCGATACTATTATTGTAGACCATGTGTATCGGTCTTGTCTTGTGACTATTGGGGGTCTAGAGACCCGAGTTGATTTATTGCTAATGAGCATGGTAGACTTTGATGTTATTCTGGGTATGGACTGGTTATCTCCGTGCCATGCTATTCTAGACTGGTTGCCTTTCATATTAGGCGTTTGTGAGAGATGTTAGAGCTGAGAATCCTAGCCTTGATTCTGTCCCCGTTGTGAGGGATTTCTCTGATGTGTTTCCCGCAGACCTGCCGGGTATGTCACCAGACAGGGATATTGATTTTCGTATTGACCTGGTGTCGATCACTAAGCCCATTTCCATTCCTCCGTATCGCATAGTGCCAGCGGAGTTGAAAGAATTAAAGGATCAGCTTCAGGAACTCCTAGAAAAGGGGTTCATTCGGCCGAGTGTGTCACCGTGGGGTGCACCAGTTCTATTTGTGAAGAATAAAGATGGCACAATGAGAATGTGCATTGACTACAGGCAATTGAACAAAGTAATAGTGAATAACAAGTATCCCCTGCCTCGTATTGATGATTTATTTGACCAGCTCCAGGGGGCACGGGTATTCTCCAAGATTGATCTCCGTTCAGGCTATCACTACTTGAAGATCAGGGATTCAGATATTATAAAGACTGCTTTCAGGACTAGATATGGGCACTATGAGTTTTTTGTTATGTCCTTTGGGCTGACTAATGCCCCAGCAGCGTTCATGCATTTGATGAATAGTGTATTTCGGCCGTATCTGGATTCATTTGTTATTGTTTTTATTGATAATATCCTGGTGTATTCGCGTAGCCAGGAGGAGCACGCACAATATTTGCGGGTGGTATTACAGATATTAAAGGAGGAGAAGCTTTATGCAAAGTTCTCCAAGTCTGAGTTTTGACTTGGTTCTGTGGCTTTCCTAGGGCACGTGGTGTCCAGCTAAGGTATTCGGGTAGAGCCTAAGAAGATAGAGGCGGTTCAGAGTTGTCCTAGACCGTCCTCAGCCACAAAGATTCATAGTTTCCTCGGCTTGGGGTGTTATTATCGTCGGTTCATCCGGAGTTTTTCATCTATTGCTTCGCCCGTGACCAAGTTAACGTAGAAGGGTGCTCCATTTGTATGGTTGGACGAGTACAAGGAGAGCTTTCAGAAGCTCAAGACAGCTTTGACCACAGCTCCAGTATTAGTTTTGCCATCAGCTTCAGGTTCTTACACTGTCTATTGTGATTCTTCGAGAGTTGGGATTGGCTATGTATTGATGCAGGAGGGTAGAGTGATCGGTTATGCTTCTCGTCAGTTGAAGCCCCATGAGAAGATCTACCCTGTTCATGACTTAGAGTTGGCTAATATAGTTCATGCTTTGAAGATTTGGAGGCACTACTTATATGGCGTATCTTGCGAGGTATTCACCGATCACCGCAGCCTTCAGCACTTGTTCAAGCAGAAGGATCTTAATTTGAGGTAGTGGAGGTGCCTTGAGTTGCTAAAAGATTATAACATTACTATTTTGTATCATCCGAGGAAGGCCAATGTAGTGGCCGATGCTTTGAGCCAAAAGGTAGTCAGTATGGGGAGTTTGGTGTATATTCCAGTTGATGTTCAGGCGTTGGCCAATCGGTTTGTGAGGTTAGACATATTAGATCCTAGTCGGGTGTTGGCTTGTGTGGTTTCTCGGTCTTCCTTATATGACCGCATCAGGGAGCTCCAGTATGATGAGCCGCACTTGCTTGTCCTCAAGGACAGAGTTCAGCATGGCGACGCCAGAGATGTGACCCTTAGTGATGATGGTGTATTGAGGATGCGGGGTCGTATATTTGTGGCCAATGTAGATGGGCTTAGGGAGTTGATTCTTGAAGAGGCCCACAGCTCGCGGTATTTCATTCATCCGGGTGACGCGAAGATGTATCTGTATTTGAGGCAGCACTACTGGTGGAGGATAATAAAAAAAGATATTATGTGTTATGTAGCTCGGTGTCTCAACTGTCAACAGGTGAAATATGAGCATCAGAGACCGGGTGGTGTACTTCAGTGGATGGATATTCCAGAGTGGAAGTGTGAGTGGTCTCCCTCGGACCTCAAAGAAGTTTGATTCGATTAGGGTGATTTTGGATCGGCTGACCAAGTCCACGCACTTCATTCCGGTGTGTACTACCTATTCTTCAGAGCGGCTGGCAGGGATTTTCATCTGGGAGATTGTTCGGTTGCATGGGGTCTCAGTTTCTATTATCTCAGATAGAGGTACTCTGTTCACTTCCCAGTTTTGGAGGACTTTTCAGTGAGAGTTGGGTACACAGGTGGAGCTGAGCATAACATTTCATCCTCAGACGGACGGGCAGTCGGAGCGTACTATTCAGATATTGGAGGAGATGTTGCGTGCCTGTGTTATTGATTTTGGAGGTTCCTGGGCTGAGTTCTTGCCACTGGCAGAGTTTGCGTACACAAATAGCTATCAATCCAGTATTCAGATGGCACCGTATGAGGCCTTATATAGGAGATGGTGTAGATCTCTGGTTGGTTGGTTTGAGCCCGGTGAGGCTAGGCTATTAGGGACAGAGTTAGTTCAGGATGCCTTAGAGAAGGTGAAAGTGATCCAGGAGAGACTTCTTACAGCTCTGTCGCGTTAGAAGAGTTATGCGGACCGAAAGGTTCGAGATGTATCTTATATGGTGGGCGAGAAGGTCTTGCTGAAGGTTTTGCCCATGAAGGGCGTTATGAAGTTTGGAAAGAACGGGAAGTTGAGTCCGCAGTTCATCGGGCCTTTTGAGGTACTTAGGAGGATTGGGGAGATGGCCTATATGCTTTCCTTGCCACCTAGCTTGTTAGGGGTTCATCCGATATTTCATGTATCTATGCTCCGGAAGTATGTTGGGGACCCGTCTCATATGTTGGACTTCAGCACGGTTCAGTTGGATGATGATTTGACCTATGATGTGGAGCCAGTGGCTATTTTGGGTCGTCATGTTCGGAAATTTAGATCAAAGGATATAGCTTCAGTGAAGGTGCAGTGGAGAGGTCGGCCCATGGAGAAGGCTACCTGGGAGACCGAGCGAGAGATGCAGAGCAGATATCCTCACCTATTTGACACTTCAGGTATGTTTCTTGACCCGCTCGGGGACGAGCGTTTGTTTAAGTGGGGGAGGATATGACGACCCAACCCGTCGTCTCATGTGTTACCGCCCAGTTACCCCTATTTTTATGCTTCTTCATGTTTCATTATCGACATTTGGTGAGTTAGAGTTGAATTGGGTTGGTTTTGGTAGAAAATGAGACACTTAGTCTCTTTAAGGAAGGCTTGTTTTGGAAAAGTCAACTAGATGTTGACCATTGAGTTAGAGGGCTCGGATGTGATTTCTGGTGATTTGGTTAGCTTCGGGGGATGATTTGTGACTTAGGAGTGCGATCGGAATTGATTTTGGAGATCCGGTGTAGAATTAGGATTGAATTGGCGAAGTTAGTATTTTGGCAAATTCTGGTTGGTAGGTGAGATTTTTATCCAGGGGTCGGAACGTAATTCCAAGAGTTTTCGTAGCGTCGTTAGGTGATTTTGGATGTGTGTACAAAATTTCAGGTTATTCGGAGGTGTTTTGGTCGGGTTTTTGATCAAATGCGTATTTCGGAAGTTTTTGAAGAACTTAGGCTTGAATCCGATGTGATTTCATGGTTTTAGCGTTGTTTGATGTGATTTGATGATTGGAACAAGTTTGAATGATGTTTTGGGATGTTTTGGTGCTTTTGGTTGAGGTCCCGGGGCCCTCGGGATGATTTCAGATTGTTAACGGATGTTTTTCTAGGACTTGGGCTGTGCAGAAAATTGCAGATCAGTGTTGCAGACATTTTTTCTATGTGATCGCATGAGTAGAGCTGCGATCGCATAGAAGGATTTTGGGGGCATGGTCATTTGTTCAATGCGATCGCGTGGCAGTGGTGCGATCGCACAGAGGAAAATTAGGAGCCTGAATTTTTGTTCAATGCGATCGCAATTATGTATATGTGATCGCACAGTTTAAGTTGTCTGGTCAATGCGATTGCGGGGTCCCTTATATGATCGCATAGGTTTAAATTAGAGGTAAATATTTTTGTGCTATGCGATCGCAATGGCTTGTATGCGATCGCATAGAGGAAATCTGGGCTGGATATAACGGTTTTTAATAACATTTCATCCGCGACTCAAGTCCCATTTCCACCATTGTTGAGTATCATTGAGAGCTTTTGACGAGGTTTAAAGAAGGTTTTGACTGGGAATCAATTGGCGGTGAGTCCTATGGCTTAGAAACATCATTTTACTGAAGAATCAACCTTTAAATTCATGGAAATTTGAGTAAAATTGGAAGAACTAGGGCTTGACTTTTGAAATGAAAATTTGGGATTTGAGGGAGCATTTGACCTCGGATTTTGGTAAATTTGATATGTATAGACTCAGGACGAGACGGGGAATCCGGTGATGTAAATTTTGTAATTTTTTGAGAAGTGGGTTCGGGGCTTGGGTTTTGCCAACTTCGTGATTTTTGATAATTTTTGAGTCTTTTCGATTGGGTTATGTTCCTTTAGCCTATTGCAACATATTCCTTGTGGTTTTGATCAGATTCGACGCACAAGGAGGGCGATTCGAGGGAAAAGGCATAGCGAGCTAGACTTTCGGCAAGCTTGAGGTGAGTAATAGATGTTAATGATGTCCTAAGGGTTTAAAACCCCGGAATTTACATTGTACGCTATATTGAGGCGAGATACGCACCCTATGACGAATGCGAGGTCGTTTGTGGTTGGGGATTGTGACTTTGTCCGTCCCGAGTGATGTTTATGCAATGTTTTCGATTGAGGCTTGTTCAGAAATCATCCTACTTGGATTAAATTGTCATATTTGGGCTTTGTGTCGATTATTTGAATCCTTCAGGGATTACTACCTCTGTTTTCACATTATTTGACTTATTAATTGATTTTAGTTCTAAGTTTAAATACTGTTTTGAAATGCTCAGCCATTTTTCTAAGATTTGAAAACATGAACACTGTTTACTGACATTCTGAGCTGAGAACTTATTATTTTAATACTGCTGAGAGGCTTATGTGAATTTCTGGACTGAGCATGGATCGGGCTGCGCGCCGCAGCGGTATTATATTGATATTGAGGCCGAGAGCCTGGTTGGTGCCATGAGATGGCTTGATTATTTGCGCTTGGGCTGTAGGAGCCCCTCCAGAGTCTGTACACACCGCCAGTGAGGGTCTTCCACTTTAAATAGATCAGGCTGCACGCCGCAGCAGATACTAGTGTGTGACATTCTACGTATTGCATTGCATTCATGCATTGATATTTATCTGGTTTACTTGTCATAGTAGTTCTGTACTTTATTTCGTCGGTGTGTTGCTTCATGATTAAATGTCCTGGACTGCCAGTTATAGCTTATTTTGTTTTATTCCATAATTTATTACTCTCAGCCTTTATTTATGTTTAGTACTCACTGGGTCGGAGTACTCACATTACTACCTGCACCTTGCGTGCAGATCCAGGTATACCACAGGCTGAGTGAGGACTTGATTAGCAGCACAACATCATTCGGGAGCATCGAGGTAGCTGCATGGCGTTTGCAGCCTTGATCTCTCCCTTCTATTTCTATCCTTTTGTTCCGTATTTTATCTTAGACAGACTTGTATTAGGTGAATATTCTATATTAGAGGCTCGTGTTCGCGACACCGCATTCTATTGGGCTATGTTGTGTTATTTTATTTAGACTTCCGTAGGTTTTATTATAAAAATGAGAACTTGAATGTGATGACTTAGTAACATTTCCTGTGTTAATTATTCAAAATCTAAGTAAGGATTTGGGCTAATGCTGTATATGGTCGGGCTTGCCTAGCAGCGTGTTGGGCGCCATCACGACCGGGGTTGGGATCGTAATAATACATTTCGAACAAGCTCCCAACCCCGAAATAACCTAACGAAGCTAACAGATCCATCAGATTTCCATTCCGAGGTCATGTTCACACTTTTCCAACCACGGATCATTTTTAAACACTTAAGCTCTCATTTAGGAACTAAGTGTCCCAAAACTCTCTGAAACCCAACACGGAACATCCCGACAAAGCAAAATAGCAGACATGAACTTAGGGGATGTAGTTAATAGGGGATCAGAGCGTTAATTATTAAGACGACCGGTCGAGTCGTCACATTATGTCTTGAATTACAACTACTTCTATTTCAATTCTGATTAATGGCAACCCTACAGAATATTTCACACCCACAAGAGGCATTAGATAAGGCGACCCTTTATCACCTTATTTATTCATTCTATGCTTAGAAATGATGTCAAGGAAAATAAATACAGTAGTTGATTATCAAGCATGGATACCAATTTCACTTGCTAAAAAAGGACCTCAACTATCTCATTTATTTTTTACTAATGATATTATTTTCACGTCAAAAATTACAGTTAACACATGTCAATCAATTGTTAATGCTATCACTCAATTTACACATCAATCTGGTCAAACTATAAATTTTGAGAAATCAAAAACATTTCTTTCAAAGAACTGCAAAACCAATACAAGACAAACTATTCTATCACATGAATGAAGGGAAAAGTTTTGGTAAATACTTAGGATTCTCTATCTTTATAATTAAACTTTCCAAAAGGGATTACCAATTCTTAATAGATAACTAAAAATAAATTGGCCGGTTGGAAAATAAATTTTTTAAGAAAAGCAGGAAGGACTACTTTAATTAAATCAACTTTAAACCACCTTCCCAATCACCTTATGCAATATATTAAAATCCGTAATTATATAATAGCCTACCTTAATTGATATCAACGCAATTTTCTCTGGAAAACAACACCACAGAAGAAAAAACTACATCTAATTAAGCGGTCTACAACACTCAACCTTTAGACCAAGGGGGATTAGGAATACAAAACCTATGTACTAAAAACCAAGCATTACATGCAAGTCTTGCATGAAGATTGTTTAAAAATTCACATCAATTATGGGAACAAGTACTATTACATATTTATTTACGCCCACTACATTTGATAAAAATACAAGTTTCCTCCACTTGGCGTAATATTATGAAAGGATGGTCCTAAAGTCGCTTTGGGTATAAATGGAATCTTAAAACAGGACAACATGTCATGTTTTGGAATGAACCTTGGATCAACCAGAATTATATAATTCGTAACTGCATAAATGGACCTCTACCACAATATGAAGAAATAAAACTAGTTTGAAATTATTATTACAATCATAAATGATATTTAAACACATTACCATTCACGCTATCAACTCAGCTACAATCTACAATCACAAATATTTATATGCCTATCACGCCCATAACATATGATCAAATATATTGGGCTCTTATAGTAAATGATATGTCTCTGTCAAATTAATGTACAATTCTATAATAAATACCACAAATCCAACTACAACAAATACAATATACTCCTACAACTTGATTTGGGAACGTCACATTCCACCAAAGATTTCTTTTTTCTTATAGTTACTTTATCATGACAGACTCCCAACTACTGTGTATCTTAGACAATTAGGAATTGTCAATTCATCCATATGTCCACAATATAATAGGGCCCCTGAAATAATAATCCATATCTTTCAAGAATTCCTAATGCAATTCAGATTTGGATTGTCCTTAGGGTCTCAACTAACACTACCAAATCTTCTATATCTCAAAATGATAATATAAGTTGGTGATATCAACTTATACATGCCCACTTAATATCAACCCCTCACAAAGTTCCTTATACAACACTAATTCCTTATGCATTATGGCAACTTTGATTATAAGAAATAAAAAAAATATTAGACCAACAAAAAATAATCTAAATATACCTTTTATTATAAAAATTACCGCTGAATTTTATTTCTTAACAAATTCTATATTGAAACATCATTGTCTGAAACCCCTATACATAAAATGGCATCCACCAAATCATACCAATTATAAATTAAATATTGATGGGTCTTGCTTTTCTAATCAAAGAAAAAATGGTAGTGGTGGTGTATTTCGAAATCATAAAGGCAACTGGATTATAGGATTTGCAGGAAAAACGAAAGAAGGAACAAGTGTTCAAACAGAACTTATTGCACTCCTAATGGGGCTGAAAATTATTGTACAACAGCATCTCAAACCAATCATTATTGAGATGGATGCGCATGCATTAACCGGTATGTTTAACTCACCTACAATGCAATAGACTAATATTATTAATGAGTGCAGGTTATTACTCCCACAGCTGGATAGTCCACCTCTACAAAATATCTACAAAGAGCAAAATTGTATTGCAGATAGTTTAGTTAGATATATGTCACGACCCCAAACTGGACCCCGTCGTGATAGCACATCTCGTGAAGACAAGGCCAGCTGACACAATCCCCAAATTCGTTTCAACAATTTTAATAAGTCATTTTAAGCCTTTTTTATTAATCATATATTGAATAAGGTATGTTTAGATGATTAGTGCGGAAATAGATACAGCCTGATATCGGGGTGTCACAAGTCACGAGCATCTACTAAGGTCTAAAATACAACAAAATTTTTGAAATATACTAAGTACAGTCTAATGAAATCAAAAGGGAGAAAAGCAGTATTGCAGACATGGGGCAGCTACCTCGCTAAACTCCAATGACTCTGCCTCTGCTCAACAGTTATACGCTACTGGGTGCAAAAATACCTAAATCTGCACACAAGGTGCAGGGAGTAAAGTGAGTACTGCAACTCAGTGAGTAATGACAATAAATAAATATTGAGCGATAAGAAATCACAAAAAGTACATCAACATGCTATATAGAAGTAGTACAAAACTAGTAGGGAAAAGTAATGAAGCTGTGAGATCTTTTAAAGCATCTTAGCGCAGTTTAAACTTCTTAAAAAATACCTTTTTAACAGTTAAGCAACTAAATGCAAAGCAAGTAGAACAGATAAGCACAGAAACTCCGCCCCTCGGGCACAAATACCAACAGAATAGCCCATCGGGCAACAACATGGAACAACACCAACCTCTCGGGCTATATCTCACATTACAATGAGTACCCGCACTCACAGAGGGTGTGAAGACTCCTGGAGGGATCCCTTACGGCCCAAGTGCAATATCAAGACTTCTCATGGCATCATCCATAGGCTCTCCGCCGCATATCAACAATCCACCTCATGGCTATATATCTCAGGTCCTTGGCCTCATATTAAAAATCAGTATACCCAAAAGTATCCTGACAACACAGAGCCTTGGCCCTACTCAGTCAAAAATCACAAAAGTCACTCCGGCAACAGTAAATCATGATGCTCAGCCACAAATATTATTTAGAATATTATTTCAAGGGTTAAAGCTGAGTAAACATGGCGGAGTTTTGAAAGTAGTAGAATATAGCATGACTGAGTACAAGTTTAAAATCAAAACAGTGAGGAAAGATAGATAAAAATCCCCAAAAGGTTCAAATAGTTGGCATGAGGCCCAAATATGGCATTCAGCCTAACATGATGATAACAAATGGTTTTCAATCAAATACGCATTAAAACAGTCATTTGGGATAGACTAAGTCACAATCCCCAATAGTGCACGACCCCACGATCGTCATCTAACGTGTATGTCACCTCAATATAGCACAACGATGTACAATCTGGGTTTTATATCCTCAGGACAACATTACTCACCTCGATCCGGTCCAAACTCTAGTCCATAATGCCTTTGCCCGCACGAATCGACTTCTGGATGCTCCAAATCTAGCCACAATCTGTACATAACCATTAAAATATGCTAAGGGAATGAAGCCCACTTAAAAATATCCAATTTACATCAAAATTCCGAAATTGCTCAAACCCGGCCCCCGAGCCCACTTCTCGAAATGAGAAAAAATTAGCATAAATGGAATCCTCATCCTCTTACAAATCTATACATATCAAGATCATCAAAATCGAACCTCAAATCTCCAATTTAACTCTCTAATTTCAAGCTCCAATTTCCCAAACTCTTTCTCTAATTTATCCAACAAATTTCATGACTAAATAATAAAATAATCACCATAAACACAAAATACAAAGGCCAAGTAGCTTACTTCTCTATCAACACATGATTCCTCCTTGAAATCACAGCTAGGAGTTCCAAAATCGCACAAGAACAAATGACTGAAAATCGCCAAGGAGCCTTTTTATACATTCTGCCTAGCACTTTCGCACCTGCGATCCCATAAGCGCATATGTGCTTCCGCTTCAGGGGAAAAACATCCGCTTCTGTGAATTTCACTAATGTCACCAGGATCCGCATCTGCGGTTGCCTCACCGCTCCTGCGGCATCGCGGATACGGTTACCAAGCCGCACAAGCGGTAAACCTCGCACCTGCACCTTTCTTCCGCTCTTGTGGAGCTCGCACCTGCGGTTCCTAATCTGTAGGTGTGGATATGACAGAAGCAGCAACATCAGGTGCATTTTTCTCAAGTTCAATGTTACACCCCGCAGTATTACGTCAATGTTACGCCTTGCAGTATTAATTAATGACAGTATTGCACCCAATTGTATTACATTACGGTGATGTCACTCTTAGCAGTATTAAGTTACGACGATGTTGCACCCTGAAATATTGTACGTAAATTTGTCATAAGGTAATTGACATCAGTCCAAGTAAAATATTATTTGGAGATTATAAGGATTATGCTATTTCACAAGTGATTAATAAATTCATGAAGGTAAAGGGAGCGCAAGTCAAAGAAAATGAATTTTGTCCAAATTTGGCATTTTGAGGTAAAATACGGCCCGAGCTAAAATACCCATTATTTATGGACTAGTGTCATACAAGGTACTACATAACCCTAATAGTAAGGTGTATAAGATATATGAAAAGTGAGTAATATTGTAAGTAAGTTGGAATAATTTTCAATTTTGTGGGTAATTGATTGATTACCAGATAACGGGACATTACCTAATAATTATGTATACATTTGGATAAGATTAGACCCCACCCCCATCCCACGTGGCAGCAAGCCACTTCTTGGTGAAGTGACTGTTGATCAATTTGGATTAGGTGGCAACATAATGTATTAACCTCAAGACAACTCATTTCTAGGATCTTAAATACCAAGACTACAAAGAGACGTGAGCTTTGCTTGAGCCATCCTAAGCACCATCACAAGAATAATTCTTCTGTTACTATTTCAAGTTGGCATGGAAGGGTCTACTAATATTGGACAGCAGTTGCATGGTAGGCTTAAGGTAAAAGCTTTAATCAAAAGTGTGTTTTGAAACAGAACATTTATCAACAGTTCAGTAACCACAAAGACATACATTTCCTGAAGCTTTCCACTAAAATTTCAAATTATTCATAAGCACATTAGCAGCGTTATTTCCTACCAATTTCCTATAAATTCGTAGCAATTCCTACAGTAAAACACTACAACGTGATTTCTTCAACCAACGAGATTTATTAGCACATTAACAAAGTGAGATTTTGTAATTCTAAGGGAGTATGGTGTAATATTTTCCAACAATATAATACAGATTTTTTCCTACTCCATGTATATTAAGGCTAAGATCTTCTTTCATTTTGGCATGATCTCGTCATTATACAAGTTTGATAACGAGGCATAAAGAAAATTCATATCCCGAAATTTATGTATATGTGGTTAGTCTCGAAAATTACGTATATTTTTCTAGTCTTGTAATTACAATATTCTCCTTATTGGGAATTCATATTCAATTGAGTATTTTCTTTTTCCAGTCAAGAGAGCAAAGAATTTACATATATACAGCATTAAAAGTAGTTTCATTACCATCGGGCAATAATCGATGGGCAGGCCCTTATTGGCCAACCTCTGATTAGATGGTAAGTTATATACCGAGCATACTATGGCCGAGTGCCTATGAGAGCCCAGTTGGTCGAGATACAGAGCCTAGTATGGCCGAGCGCATATGAGCGATCCTACTACGACTGAGCAGTTGTGTATATATATATATATATATATATATATATATATATATATATATATATATATATATATATATATATATATATATATATATATATATAGAGAGAGAGAGAGAGAGAGAGAGAGAGATACAGAGCTTTATAGGGCCGGACAGCTATTTTACTTACTATATTGAGAGAGGTGAGGCAGTATCAGCAGGTAAGCATATCTTAAGATTATCTTTGACTTCCTTCTACTTGCAGTTATTATATTATCAGTTTAGTTTCAGCTTTTAGTATATTGCCTTACATACTCAGTACGTTATTTCGTACTGACGTCCCTTTTCCCTGGGGACGGTGCGTTTCATGTCTGTAGGTCCCAGTGAATAGGTCGAGAGCCCTCCAAGTAGGCTGTCAGCTCAGCGAAAGATGTTTGTGTGCTCCATTTTCTTCGGAGTTTCTTATTTGGTTAGTATAATTTAAACATATATTGTTTAGTATGGTGGGACACTGTCCTGACCTTTATGATATTTATATACTCTTAGAGGCTTGTAGACATATGTCGTGAACGTGAAAAATTATACGGCCTTGTCGGCCTATGTTTGAGTTTATAAATGATAATGTTGGCCTATTAGGCCCGTATGTCACGTGTATATGATGATGTAATACGAAAGATACGTTACGTTGGTACTCGGTTGAGTATGTTACCGGGCACCCGTCGTAGCCCATCGATTTGGATCATAATAAGACAATGTATCCATCCGAAAATAAGGGTTGAAAGAGAGATATTTGTGGAAGAGCTGAGTCAGAGGAACTAGATTTTTGTATGATGCCTATGATAGGTAAATATGAGGTCTTTAGCAGATTATGGGTATACTGAAAGATGTAAGCTTCCTGATAAGAAGCCTTAAGGTAAGAATGCCTATCCATCTTTATGGTGAAGGATAATAAGAGATTAAGAAGATAAGTACAAGTTTTAGTAAGTAAAAGGAGCAAGGTGAAAAAGGGTATGAGGTACCCAGTTAATGAAGGTTAACAACGTTTATAATTGAGGCAGAGGAACATAATCTTTTTGAGTTATATTGAATAGTAACAGAAGTATATACAATTGGTCGCACCCATTCCAGATATGCCGCATGGGGGTTAACAGAAGTAGTATAAGAAGATACAATGGATGAATTGTTTGCGTTAATTGACATTTCAAAAGGATATTGCAAAGGTACTCGTAGATCTCCTTGTGAGACACCCATATGGTGCACCCTATAATAGTATAGCCAGATGTGAGTACTACAAACACATGCACAATAAGCCTTGAAGGGATAAATATTACCTTAGTGTAGCTCGCGTCCCTAGTAAAGCGAGAACGTTAAGGAACTTGAAGAGCCACTCCATGGAGCAAAGGGGAGCTAAAAGCAAAGGAATAGCTTGTTGAAGTATACAGAATCAAGTGATAGATAAGAATGTTAGCATGAAATAAGATTAATAAAGCATTATGAGTAAGACGTGGCACATGGATGACAATGGTAGATATCAAAAATGATAGTATTATAGAGTCTATAGTCAAGTGAAGGAAAGGACGAGAAGTCACAAGCCTTGAGACAACAAGAAAATATAGGCCATAAAGTCATATCCTCATTTTTTTAAAGTACGTGACTCTAACATGATTAGCATAAGGAAAAGTTAGACCCCAGAATAATATAAATCGGTATGGGATGTTGAACAAGATAAACTAAATGTTAATTAGGGACTGAGTGATTTTATAATAGCCGGCATCATGAAAATTTCGGATTTTGTTCCGGCGATAGTAGAATGGACAATAGAAGGAGATCCATGATGAATTCAGAGAATGGTCATTCAGGGAGACGCTTCCCTAAAGCAAGCAATATGAGCAAAGTTGATCTTAAGGGACTGTATGTGCCAGTTACACTAAGTGTCACCATCGCGAGTGAGGAATTTTGTTATCCTTGGTACAGAAGGATAACCACAAGGAGAGTAAGGGTTAGTGATGATGAGAAATGACGCCAAAGATGAAGAGGAAAAATATCTGTAGGCAGGTCGTCATAGTTCCACGTATTAGTACACCCATAAGGGGGGAATATGGAGTGATGTAGCATTAAGTCAGAATTAAGTTGTTCTGGTGCTATGTAATGGCAAAAGTAACAATACGATAAATGAAAGAGGAATGAGATGACACTTATCCAAATCATACAGATATCCTACGATTCAAGAATATCGTGCAAGCACGAGGTCAAGGAGAGAAAGTAAACGTTCCTACTTGAGCTGTTATAAATAATTAAGGAGCCAGTGCGAGACGTAATTTAAGACAAAGGAAATAATCAAAGAAAGATTATGAGGAATATTGATATGAGAATGGAACAACGAGTAGTTAATAATTGGTCAGGAAGATACCAATTATGGCTAAACAGGAGTTTACAGACGAGTTATCAGATTGTGTAAGATAAATATAGTAGAGCCCAATATGGAGAATTCAGCCTCAAAGAATATCATTATAATACTTGAGATATATTCAAACAAAATTTGGGGTAGTTAAAGGAACCGTATGAGTGTTACAGGGATAAAAGAAAGTGCCACTAGGAAGCCAGCCAAAATATCAGTTCAAAAGAAACCATATAAGCACAAGGGCATGGAAGTAAGCAACTACAGATGATTATAGGCAAGTAAGGACATCAAAAGAGTCCGTAATAAGCTCACATCTTTACAAGAGCCAAGGGTTCTCGCTAAACGAAATACTAACTAAGGAGATAGAAAAAAGGCTTCAACCTAAGTACAACGACCTAAAGAGGAAATGGTCGTGTTACAGCAATCTCGCAACAAAATTGTAAGCATTCCAAAGGAAAATGGCACCTACCTTGGCTAATGATCTGGAAGAACGAATTAAAAGTAATATTCAAGATCATATGAGTTGCACGAAAACTGTGGCATGCGTAGGAACTAAGATAAGCTAAGTATGCCTACAAATAGAAAGACCAGGAAAAGTAATAGCTCACGTTAAAGAAATCTAAGATGGAACGAAAGAGATTATTCGATCAATGATCTATGGTTGGTTGCATTAAGAACTCACTTAAGGGTTTGGAGTTTTATACATGCAGCATATAAAACCATAGATGATTCTGGTATAAGTTAAAAGAAAGAATTGAGACCAGGTCATAAACAAAGGATTAATTATTAAAGGGTTGTATCATGCTTATTTGTCAAGCCCATGAAAGGCTAGATAGGATAACTAATGCAGATCGGAAGATCACTTAAGCCTACATAAACGTTGATCAGATGGAAGAGGAAACTAAAGAGTTACATCGACTAAGTAAAACAGAAGTGGACCAAGAGAATTATAGACCTCAAGACCCTTCGTAAGTAGTAGAAGTATAAGAGAGATAGGACAATAGCCATATTTTATAATGGATCTACGATGAAGACAACCAAAGAGTGCCATCCTCGTAAGAAGTTAGCATGAAGCTCCAATCAGATTGTGTATGCACCAAAGATGCAAGTATTATAATAGAGCTTCAAGTTATGGAGATAAATTATACCTATGTGGAAGGGAGTTTATGAAAGAGATAGAAGAATGTGAGACAACATTTTAAGGTAAGTAAGGAAAAGGTGAACAGCGTACAAGATACTCAAATACATAAGGTTATGAATAGTCCATACTGCGGATAAGGGGCTAGAAGCGCAAAGATTCAGTATCCAACAATGATAGCAGCGTCATCAGTGGCATACCTTCCAGCCTATGGTTTCTAGGTACCGAAACGTCTAATTAGAGAGTGAAAGAAGAGTTAGAGACGATGTGATATCTCGATGCTCCAGAAAAGCATAAGGAAATCGGTTGCAAGCTAAAGTATGATAGGACGATAAGGTTTTAGAAGGATAGGAGTAAGAAAAAGAAAAGGAAAAGTGAGAAAATGATAAAAATAGATAAGTCATCGGGATTAAGCCCGTAAAAACAAAGGAACTGATGGTCCCTTTAAGTTATAGAAAGCTCAATATAGCCTGAATGAACTCAAAGGAGTCTAAAACTAGTAGCATTTAGAAAAGATAGAATGCTTCCTGAGGGTGTAATTGTGATAGATAAAGGATGATGTTTGGGCCTTCAGTTGAGTAATGATTTCATGAAGTGTACAGAATTAAATTACCAACATAAGGTAAACCACATAAGGATGCTATTTAAAACGGTTATGGAGGTATGGTAGAGTATCACCCTTAGGTGGATCAATCTAAATATTCTAGATGTCCCTGATGAGACGCAAGCCCGAGCGGCGGTGTTACATAAAAGATCAAGTTATCGGTGGTGGATTGTAGATCGATATTGAGGTAAATCAATAATGGATGGATAAAAGTTACAAAGTATGAAATGAGGTTAGGTCGTCACTCCTAAGATAAATAATAATAAGGAACTATTAAAGGACTTAGACGTATACGTATAGGATAATCAACGAGAGTAAGTTGGAATTTGGTAGAAGACCTCAGTAACGATAAATCAAAATAAGAGTTACGGTATAGTATTACCTATATTAATATAGTAAGGTCATATGGATGGATAAATGGATCCATGAAATAAGGTATAGCAATATTCATAAGTTCAACTAAGTACCAAGCGAAGAAATTTAGTATACCTATAGATGCCCAGAGGGACATCTTGTCAAGCTTTGTTTACAAAGTAAGTCCTAAAGATTGGCTAAACGCTGGAGGAAAAAAGGAAAGAAGAGTCGTATAGGCGCACTTACAATGTCAGAATCATATATGCTGCATAAAATAAGGTAGCAAGAGTTACAGGATTGGAAGGATTGCGACCACAAGTTGTGGCAAGAGGAAGAGGCATAAAAGGGGGAATTCCCTGGCCTTTGGATTTATTCATATTACAATTGCCTAAATGGCGAGGAAAGTATTAAAGTATTCAAAAGATATAAGTTATGAAAATGATAAGTGCATCAGTCAACATTCGAGGACGAATATTCCAAAGGGTGGAATAATATTATGCCCCGCAGTATTACGTCGATGTTACGCCTTGCAGTATTAAGCTGTGGCAGTATTGCACCTAACAATATTATATTACGGTGGTGTTACGCTTCGCAGTATTAAGTTACGACGATGTAGCACCCTTAAGTATTGTACGTTGAATTTGTCGTAAGGCAATTGACATACGTCCAAGTAAAAAGTTTATTTGGAGATTATAAAGATTATACTATTTCACAAGTGATTAGTAAATTCATGAAGGTGAAAGGGGGATCAAGTCAAAGAAAATGAAATTTGTCCAAATTTGGCATTTTGGGATAAAATACGGCCCGAGCTAAAATACCCAGTATTTATGGGCTAGTGTCATACAAGGTACTACATGACCCTAATAGTAAGGTGTATAAGGTATGTGAAATGTGAGTAATATTTTAAGTAAGTGGGAATAATTTTAAATTTTGCGGGTAATTGATTAATTATCGGGTAACGAGACATTACCTAATTAATTGAGGATATATTTAGATAAGATTACACCCCACCCCACCCCACGTGGCAGCATGCCAGTTCTTGGAGAAGTGACTCTTGATTAATTTGGATATTAGGTGGCAACATATGGTGTGTTTGGTACGAAGGAAAATATTTTGTGGAAAATGTTTTCCAATTTTTTCATGTTTGGTTAGCCTGAATATTTTGGAAAATATTTTCCTTATCAATTCATTTTTTTCCAATTGGAGGAAAATGTTTTCCTTACCAAAAGAAGGGAAAACATTTTCCAAAGCTCCTTCTCAACCTTTCTCACCCTCACCAACCCACCCCACACCCTCTCCAAATAAACATTTTTTTTTATTTCAGTTTTTCCGTTACCATCCACCCTACTACCCCTCCATCTCCTCCCCCCC
>MU683424.1:67930-82844 GCA_026770625.1 Nicotiana glauca
TATATATATATATATATATATATATATATATATACCGAGCCTTATTGGGCCGGACAATTATATTTTCTTACTATATTGAGAGAGTTGAGTCAGTGTCAGTAGGTAAGCATATCTTCAGACTATCTTTGACTTCCATCTACTTGCAGTTATTATATTATAAGTTTAGTTTCAGCTTTCAGTATATTGCCTTACATACTCAGTATATTATTTCGTACTGACGTCCCTTTTACCTGGGGACGCTGCGTTTCATGCCCGCAAGTCCTGATAGACAAGTCGAGAACCCTCAAAGTAGGTTATCAGCTCAGCGGAAGATGTTGGTGCGCTCCATCTGCTTCGGAGTTGCTTGTTTTGTTAGTATGATTTAAACGTATATTGTTTGGTATGGTGGGACTACGTCCCGACCTTTATGACATTTATGTACTCTTAGAGGCTTGTAGATATATGTCGTGTACATAAAAAATTATACGGCCTTGTCGGCCTATGTTTGAGTTTATAAATGATCATGTTGGCCTATTAAGCCTGTATGTCACGTGTATAGGATGATCTAATAAGAAAGATACATTATGTTGGTACTCGGTTGAGTAAGTTACTGGGCACCCGTCGTGGCCCATCGGTTTGGGTCGTGACATTCAACCTTCCCGAAAACTATCCGAAATCATCTCGAGGCCCCGGAGACCTCAACCAAAAATACAAGCAAGTCACGTAACCTTATTCAAACTAGTCCCAACCTTCGGAATGCTCAAACAACATTAAAATACCAAAATCACATCAAATTCAAGCATAGGATTCCAATATCTTAAATTCCACTTTTGATGAAATACCAAACCAAACCACGCTGAAATTTTACACATACATTCTAAATGATACAATGTAACTACTGCAACTTCCGAAATTCCATTCCGGCCCCTATATAAAATCTCACCGACCAACCGAAAAATGTCAAAATCTTAATTTCGCTAATTCAAGCCTAAACCTTCCACGGACATCCAAAATGAGTTCCGATCACCCTCCTAAGTCCGAAATCACCTAACGGGGCTAACCAAATCATAAAAATTCCTATCCGAGATCATATACAAACAAGTTAAAACTTAGTCTAACCTTTCAAATTTCAAGCTACAAACTGAGAACTGTTCTTCCAAATTCATTCTGATTACCCTGAAAACCAAAACAAATGATTTACATAAGTCAAAATACGTCACACGGGGCATGTCATGCTCGAGAACTGGTGAGAAAAGTGCAAAAGCTCAAAACGGCCAGTTGGGTCCTTACATACTCCCCCACTTAAACATACTTTCGTCCTCGAACGTGCCCAAAGTTGTTAAGAAAGCCAACCAATCGCTGAATACCTTACCATACATATACCTTTTTGTGATCTCACGTCACCCTATCTCATATAGGTCCGATCATACAATGTGACTGAAATTTTCACAATCCAACCTAGACCATTAACCGTAGAACCACATTTCCACTTTAGAAATCATCCACTAGATCAGAATCTCACACTTATACTCTAAATAAGCCCGAACGAACTGTAATAACCTATACCTGCAACATCAAGTACAAATACATGATATACCACATAACTCAAATGCTTGTTGCGATAACTTCTAATCATAACAGCTGTACACAAAACCCGAATACCGATTGAAAACATGTTATCAGTTAAAGTCTCATTCCAATACTTCTATATACTGCCAGTGATAAATGAAACACGCAGTAAACCATAACCATCTCTCAGATCAACCATTCATGAAGACACTTCTCCTTTGGCAAGGACCATAGCAAATTTTTAAGCCGAACCTCAATATTATTCGTTTAACATGGTGAAATCGAATCCGTTATATACATCAAAGGCTGCAACGATCTCATCTAATCCGACACAATTACTCTGGTGACATGACACATCCATATAGGCTAAAGCAGCAACTTGTGCAATTCGCGCACCAATAAGAAAAAATCTGTACATACTCAAATCATGATAATGACTCAAATGAAGAGGTGTTCCGCAAGCTCTCCGTATCACCACACAAATGCTGAGAACCCGTCACACATCATAGAGACAGAACACATAAATCAAACACGAAGGATCATACCTCCACATAGCTTTGCTCCAATGCGCGACCTCATCCACACACCGGTCCACATGAAATGCCTCAAGCCACTATGCTCAAAATCGACAACCACACGCAATTTGATATCTAGAACCAAAGCAATTCGTCATAACCACTGCGAAGCAATTGACATAACATTACACAAACCCGAAAGGACACAACCGATACACCGTCCTTCGAAAAATACCCAATACTCTTCTCGCTCGAATTCCACAATGAAACCCCAATAGAACCTCACCACATGTGCCTATAATCAACAAATTACAACGTCACGCAACACGTAAAGGTAACTTATAGATCCTCTCAGAACACTAATAGCTCAATAACAATTGAATCAACACATCCCTCGTCAATGGTAACTCGAAGTCAAGAAAGCCGTCTTGATGCAGAACATACATCCATATAGGTCTACCAATGAACCCTTATCAAGGATTTCCTAAAGCTGATCCTTCAACTCTTTTAACCCCGCTGGTGCCATACGCTACGGTGCCAAGCACCAAATCAATACCAAAATCAACAACCCTGTCTGGCGACATGCCCAGCAGCAGGAAACACATCGGGAAAAGTCTCCCATCTATAGAACCGAGTCACTGGTAGGAGTCACTACATTAACATCCATCACGAGAACCCAAATAAGAAGACAATCCTTCCCATCCATCTGCTAGGTCTTAGAAATATAAAAATACGAACATAAAATTCATCGAACCTCGCCACTAAATCCATGGAATTCCTGGCATAGCCAACATCGCCGCCTTAGCGCAATAGCTCAGAATGACATAACAATGGTCAACCAGTCTGTACCTAATATCACAACCAAAATCTAACATACCAAGCATCAAAAGATCCACACGGGTCTCTAAACCCCGATAGTCACTACATAGTGCCAATACACGCGACCTACAACTACAACATAACCTGTTTATGATACTCCCGATCTCCAACTCCATATAGCACACGAATCACCAAATCTGATCCTAGTTCCGTGCCCGAATACATGCAACCCCTCTAATACCCAATCTCCCTAGGATATATACTTCGAGAATTCTTCCGTGCCACCAAGCAGTCTCGAGTATCAGTAGTCAATCCAATGAGAGAGTGCCACAATACTACTGAAGTATCCTCAATTCACATTGCCTTTTTTCTGAAACGTATACTCCCGTCATGTCATACCAATTAGTAATACCATTTCCTCAATCATCTGAAACTGCCCATGCTTTCTAAGAATTTTTATGACCTTCATTGCAAAACTGAATCGTAACCTTACACATGTAAATCTCCACCCCCACAACATACCGCATATACCATACCATCCTAGGATGAACATGAGAACTTCATTCCCTTCCGAGCCACAAACAACTACATACTAAACTAGCCAAGAACTCTCAATTAATCCCATATAGAAGAAACATCACTACACATCCCATGCTCCTCACACTAATAGATAATATAAATCTCTAATCGTGGTGGAAACCATCAAGAACTCTCCGGATTGCTTTTGCACAAAACTAAACCGTTAGGTCTGAATCCTTCTAACTTAACCAAACTACGCATGGCACTATCCCCAAGGAGCATTGCCGTGAAACACTTGTAAAAACTCATTACCTCGTAAACACCCAAAGAACTAATCATATCCTTACCACACCGATTCGGCCTACTACCAAACTATCCCCTCTATCCGAGTTTCCTTCTGATTTACCTTCAACTTGATACTCCTTCTTGCTATAACCAACATTTCCTCGACACTGACTCACTACACGGGACCCAAGAGTAAAACCATCTCGTCTAAGGCTCATAAGCCGCTGAATACGCTCTTAAATATTCCAAAAAGCACCACATTCAAAATACTTACCCTGAAAAAGACCTCCTATGAATCCCGAGCCATTACCCTTACCTTCCTTATACAGATATATAGAAGCCCTTAATTGATATAAAAATACCACAAATCATGACACCCTCCAATGCAAACCTTAGTTTCTGGCAAAAAATACAACCTAAAAATCTCTGATTATTACATGCAAAATCTTGAGCACATTAGAACCATTCCCGAGAGTCATTAACTATACTTAAAATGCAGTTAGCCTGATCAAACGAACCGAACAACATGTGCCTCATTAGCACTCCGACACCATAGAATGTAACCTCATTCTAGTACAACCAAGAAACTTCCTAATCTATGCACCGAGCATCCTTTACGAACAACAACTCAAGACATTTCGTGATTCTCACATACCTATGAAGTATACTATAACCTTTGTTAAGAATTTTTCCTTTACTCGAGCAATCCTCGGTATCAATCTTTGTAAGCCATAACTGAGTCCCCAGTACGTCTCAAACTGGAACCAACATAGCACATAACCGTGCAATCAGCAACTCAATAGCAGACTCCCCCACTTGGTTCGAAGTCATAGATCAAAACACACACGATAACTCATAATGCATATACACTATTATTGCAATAATACCATTGTGAGATTAAACTCAATCCTCCATCACTTCGTGAAACACAAACTATTTAGTACTTTAAATCTTTTGCGAATCTCACATTCACTCTCACAACAGTTAAACCCACTCTCTTAAGCGACCTAAACTTAAGTTACAACACATATATTTCACTTGTAAATGAGATCTTCTAACGGACAACATAGGGATCACACAACCTCAGAACACTCCATAGGAGCCTGCTTTGCCTCCAGCTAACATTTCTGCATACCTTCCACCGTCATAAACATCACGCAGTCACTTAATCTTCCCGAGTCTGAACTCTTATCGCAACATGAAATTTACTTCACTCCCAATTAGGAAACATGAAAAAATTCTCCATATACCTACAACTCGGGGCTATACCTAAGATCAAGATAAACATCAAGTACCTAATAGTTCTTCCATCCTCCAGTAGACCATTCTAGTCGCTTCCAAATCATATGAATACATCTCGCAATTATAACATACTCATCGCATAACCATCCAACCATCACTTCTACTAATAGGTACATTACCGAACATATAAGTTCAAAAACACATGCTCACATAATCAGCCATAGGCAAAAAATCTGGCCTCGAGCTAGATTAGCCCAACAACAACACACAGCGATAACATCTCGCCCCTCGCTCAGGGAATCACAAGCCATCGCTGCACATCTGATACTGAGCGCTCATGAGCGCATGCGAATGAGTGGAAGGAATTCAAAGAGTCACATTTCCAGCTGAATCAAGGGCGCACGATAAGAATTCAAGAATGTGAAGTTTTTCTTAAAGGTTCTACAACCTCTCGAGGATAAACACAGATATCTCCGTACCGATCCGCGAGACTTTACTAAACCTGCTCATGACTCGTGAGACCTATGTAACCTAGGCTCTGATATCAACTTGTCACGACCCCAAACCGGACCCAGTCGTGATGGTGCCTCCCTTGAAGACAAGGCCAGCTGACACAATCCACAAATTTGTTTCAACAATTATAATAAGTCATTTAAAGCCTTTTTAATTAATCAGATATTGCATAAGGTAAGTTTCAGTGATCAATGCAGAAATAGATACAACCCGACATCAGGGTGTCACAAGTCACGAGAATCTACTGAAGTCTAAAATACAATGAAATTTTGGAAATATACTAAGTATTGTCTAATGACATCAAGAGGGAGAAAAGTAGTATTGCGGACTTCGGGCGGCTTCCTCGCTAAACTCCATTGACTTTGCCTCTACTCAACTGATATCCGCTAATGGGTGCAGAAATACCTGAATCTGCTCATAAGGTACAGGGAGTAAAGTGAGCACTCCAACTTAGTGAGTAATAACCACAAATAAAGATCGAGCGATAAGAAATCATGAAAAGTAAATCAACATGTTGTATAGAAGCAGTACAAAACTAGTAGGGAAAAGCAATAAAACTGTGAAATCTTTTAAAATATCTTAGCTCGTTTAAACTTCTTTAAAAATACCTTTTTAGTAGTTAAGCAACTAAATGCAAAGCAAGTAGAACATATAAGCACAGAAACTCCGCCCCTCAGGCACAAATACCAAAAGAACATCCCCTTGGGCAACAACATGGAAAAACACCAGCCCCTCGGGCTATATCTCACATCACAATGGGTACCCACGCTCACTGGGGGTGTGCAGACTCCTGGAGGGGCCCCTTACGGCCCCGGCGCGATATCAAGCAATCTCGTGTCATCGTCTCTAGGCTCTCGGCCTCACATCAACAAGCCATATCGTTGCATACATATCTCAGTCCCTCGGTCTCATAATCAAAATCAGTATATCACCCCTATGGCGTGTAGCCCGACCCAAAAGTATCTTCACAACACAGGACCTCAGCCTTACTCAGTCAAAAATCATATAAGCCACTGGGGCAATAGTAAAACATGATGCTCAGCCCCAAATATTATTTAGAGTATCATTTCAAGGGTTAAAGCTGAGTAAACATGGCCGAGTTTAGAAAATAGTAGAATATAGCACGACTGAGTACAAGTTTAGAGTCAAAATAGCGAGGAAGTATCCATAAAAATCCTCGAAGGGTTCAAACAGTTGGCACGAGGCCCAAATATAGCATTCAACCCAAAACATGATGATAGCAAATATTTTTCAATCAAATACGCAGTTAAACAGTCATTCGGGATGGACTATATTACAATCCCAACAGCGAACGACCCCACGCTTGTCATCTAGCGTATGTATCAACTCTATATAGTACAACGATGTGCAATCCGGGGTTTCATACCCTCAAGACAACATTTACAATCATTACTCACCTCGATCCAATCCAAACTCTAGCCCGCAATGTCTTCGCCCGTACGAATCAACGTCCCGATGCTCCAAATAAAGCCACAATCAGTACATAAATATTAAAATATGCTAAGGGAACAAAGCCCACTCGAAAGTATCCAATTTACATCAAAGATCCTGAAATTGCTCAAACCCGAACCCCGGGCCCACGTCTCGAAACCTGACAAAATTAAATCAATGGAATAATCATCGTCTCACAAGTCTATACATATCAAGATCATCAAAATCGGACCTCAAATGGCCCTTCAAATCCCTAATTTAACTCTCAAATTTCAAGCCCTAATTTCCCAAACTCTTTGTCTAATTTTCCCCACAAATTTCATGATTAAACAATGAAATAATCACCATAAACACAAGATACAAAGCCCAAGTCGCTCACCTCTCTATCAACACTTGATTCCCCATTGAAATCACAGTTTAGAGTTCCAAAATCGCACACAAATGATGAAAAATGACTGAAAATCGTGAAGGGGACTTTTTATACATTCTACCCAGCGCTTTCGCACCTGCGATCCCATAAGCGCATCTACGCTTCCGCTTCTGCAGATTTCACTAATGTCACCAGGCCCCGCATCTACGACCGCCTCACCGCTCCTATGGTATCATGGATGCGGTTACCAAGCCGCACCTATGGTCCTCCTCGCACATGCTCCTTTCTTCCGCTACTGCGGAGCACGCACCTGAGGTCCCCAATTCGCAGGTGCAGATATGAGAGAAGTAACAACTTCAGCTGCATTTTTCTCAAGTTCAACCTTCTCGAAAACTATCCGAAATCATTTCGAGGCCCCCGGGCCTCAACCAAAAATACAAACAAGTCACATAATGTTATTCAAACTCGTCCCAACCTTCGAAATGCTCAAACAACATTAAAATACCAAAATCACATCAAATTCAAGCCTAGGATTCCAAAATCTTCCGAATTCCTCTTTTGATAAAAAACCTAACCAAACCATATACGAATGACCTGAAATTTTGCACAAACATCCCAACTGATACAACGGAACTACTGCAACTTCCGGAATTCCATTCCGACCCCTATATCAAAATCTCACATACCAACCGCAAAATGCCAAAATTATAAATTTGCCAGTTCAAGCCTAAACCTTCCACAGACTTCAAAAATGCGTTCCAATCATGCTCATAAGTCCCAAATAACCTAACGGAGCTAACCAAATTATAAAAAATTCCAATTCGGATCATATACAAAAAGCCAAAACTTGGTCAAACCTTTCAAATTTCAAGCTACAAACTGAGAATTGTTCTTCAAGCATTCTGATTACCCTGAAAACCAAAACTAATGATTTACATAAGTCATAATATATCAGACGGGGTAAGTCATGCTCGAGAACTGGAGAGCAAAGTGCAAAAGCTCTAAAGGACCGGTCGGGTCGTTAGAATATGGAGCCATGCATGCATAGGAGCATTGCATACTTTTTGGGAGACCACCACCTTTTGCTGTGCCTTCTTACCAACCGGATAAAAAAGGCATATTACAAAGAAGGCTATTTAAGACTGACTCTAGGACTTCAACACAGTCACTCTCTATTTCAAATACTTTTTGTAATAGTAATGTTTTACCTAGGTCTGTACCAAGTATTAACAGTAGTGTTTTAGCTAGTTCTACCTCTAGTACTAGTAATGGTTCCTATACGGGAGACATGGTACCAAACTCTACTTTTGTACAAATGATGCCTCTTATGCATCTTCTTAACAGTTATCCTGTACTCGTTTGATTATCTATAATATAACTATATCTTTTCGACCAAAAAAAAACTCTAAAATCCCACTAAAATGTAGACATTCACATTAAATACAATTCTATTTATAACAAAAACAAACAAAATTTTAAAAGCAAAAAAGAAGAAAAAAGTTTTTGTATAAAAAAATATGAAAAAAAGATAAAAAATACCCTAATCTACAGCTCTAATTGAAAAATAGTCATAGTTTCAAAAGTAATCGAAATTTAGCCATCTCTTCATGTAAAGATAAAATCTGGAAAAAAAAACCCGTAAAAATCAAAAAATAAATTTCAACATAATATGCCGGAGTTCAAATTTTTTATATATGAGATTCAAGAATATTGTGCTGGAATTTCATATTGTGATGGAGTTCCCACATAATATGCTAAATATTTATATGCACGAGCTTCATAATCCAGCATATTATGCTAGAACTTTTATGTTTCAGCTAAAATAGTGATTTTTTTAATGATTTTGAATATGCTAGCTATTTTTGTATTACCAATCCAAAAACTGGTTAGCATGTGCTATTTTCATAAAAAAATATTTCTCACCATTTCTCCAACCAAACACGTAAAGGCCAAAAGGCTTCGTTTAAACGTGTTTCTTGAATGGGCCAACTCGGGCTTACTTCATAGTCAGATGTTTAATCATATGGCATTTCACAGTGGACATTCCTAAGACCGCAAAAAAATGGGAGAATGACACAATTACCTACAAAAATAAAATTATTTATCCTTGTCCACCCATTTATTTTTTACCCATAAACTAATTACACTTCTTACTCATAGTAGTTTTTGTGGACATTTTTTCTTTATTCTCCAATTGTTTTTTTATTTCTATGCTTCTTTTTTTTCTTTTTTTTCTTTTTCTCATTTTATTCTTATTTTTTTTCCTTTTCTAACTACATTTAACTTCTTTTTTTTAATATTCTTTTTCTCTTCATAATCTAATTTTATTTATTATTCATTATTTTTTATTATTCTTTTTTATAATATTACTAAAGAAAATTCAAATTTTGCACCAATTAAATGTAGATAATACAACCAAAATTATTAACTAACGAATGATACCAGAATAGTATATGACTATACCAACAGAATATACAATTGTACGCAAAGAGTTAAAAAAAATTCTTGTTTTGAGTTTCAAAATAACCACAAATACAACAAACCCAGTTATGAGTTTCAAAGCTTCAAGTTCCTTTAACGGTAGATTAATGTTTTGTAGAAGTCAGAAGTCTTGGAATTCATGTCATAGAATAAATCTAAACGAAAAAAAGATTTAAATTTTCACTTTGCCCCTCACGCTGGGTAAAAACGTAAAGAAACTAAAAGGGAAAAGACAAGTGAATATACAGGTAATAAGTATACTATTATGGTATATTGTATAGTATTAGAGCCTGTTACTGTATATTGCATATTATTATAGTATACTAACAATATATTGTATACTATAATAGTTACTGTTGCAGTATAACTATATACTCCTATAGTGTATTGTATACTGTAGTGGTATATTGTTAGGTAACTATGTTCTTCTTTGATTATTATAATATACCATTGCAGTAAATTGTAAACCATATTAGTATACTGTTGCAGTATAGCTATATACTCCTACAGTGTATTGTATACCGTAGCAGTATACTATTGGGTAGTTGTGTTCTTCTTTTATTTTTAGCTGAAATTTTTTATCTCAATAATCTCAAATCAGCTCCAAATGCTATCAAATTTCAGTATGAACTTCCAAAAGGTATTATAAGCAATATTTAACAGCACCCACTTTGAATAAATTACAAGAAATCTTCAAAATAAATTTTTTTAAATTTAAGAGCTTAAAAACAAATCTCAATACATGTTCTCTTTCCATTTATTAACTCCCTAGAAATTAAATACATTAAATTTTATTTTATTCAATTCTCAGGCACACATACATTAAAACAAATAATTTTCCCACAAACTTCCATAGATCTCTCCAGAGATACATTGATAGTTGTTGCCCCCACTCGTATGGGCGGTCCAGATTCATTCTCCACTATTTCAAAGGTCAGATATCCCCTTCTTTTTCTGCTTTTACTTTTACTACTACTTTTCAAATATAAACTCATTGAATTCCCTTTCACTTGAGATTTGGGATTTCTACTTTTTTTCCTTTTCTTTTCACAATGCAATTCTGCAAACAGGTAAAGAGATGACCGGAGGCGGTAGAGACATACAAAAAATAGTTACAATGAAAATATCGATAATAATTATAGGAGCTACTATATGGCTTAAGGACGGCTTACAGTGAAAACAACTGGGGTGTTAGCTGTTGAGTTATTTTTGACAGAGGACGGTCAGGCTGTTAGTGAGAATAGAATAATGGCCAGGTAACTATTTTGGACCGCATGGGTAGGAGAAGTAAATAATTTAGGCATGTACATTAGAGGGTAAATAGTTTAGAATTAATGGGTATAAAGTAAAATTTTTGCCAAAAGCATTGCGCGAGTTACCCCTAAGGGACTGGTCTCCTTATTTTTTATTTTGTTATACACATGAATAGAAATTCACGAATCTATCTCTGAATAAAAATACACGAATCTATCTCTGAATAAATAAAAATAGAAAAGAAATGATAGAAGGGGACGCCAAGGCCTTCCATATCTGCAGGAGTACCTCGGGAATCCGCCAATGGACTGAAAGCAGCAACCTCACTGTGGTCCAAACGCTCCAGTACCAGAATCTGCACACAGTGCAGAATGTAGTATCAGTACAACCGACCCCATGTGCTAGTAAGTGTCGATCCTAACCTCGGCGAAGTAGTGACGAGGCTAGGACAAGACTACCAAATAAATCTGTGTAGTTAAATCACATACAGTGGAAAAATAGAGGCAAAAAGTTATAGTTAAGATATGAGGGGGAAACATGCAACGGGATATATTAGTTAACAAGAGAAATGTAAAAAACGCCATAGATCAATTATCAGCAAGAATCAGGAAATGAAATAACACGTGCGCGACATTACCCTTCATGCTTTTACACTCATCCTCAGCATATGAATCAATAGAATTGACATGGCATAACCCTTCATGCTTTTACCTCACAAAATCATAGTACGACATTCACATTCGTATTTTACACTCAAATCATGGCACGACATCACCTGTTGATACCCAATTTTTCCCCAAAATATTTTTAAATTTGAATATATAGCTTCAAAATAATGCATTAATAGTAATTGGTGTTTTTCCACATTTTTCCTATATTTTATAATTTATCCAGCATTTTATTTCCAACAAATAATTACAGAATTGCATCACGAGTGATCTCAAAAGCATTTCATGATTTAATTTGTTACTTATGGTTCTATCTAAACCAAATTATTCCATAATTAGCCAAATTGGCATTGTTTGGCTACAATTGCAATAACACTGCAATTATAGCCTAATCATATGATTTTATACTATTTTTTTGACCGAAAATTAATCATTTATATTTTTAAATACTAAGTAGTCATTTTTAACTATTTTCTATGCATGACATTAAATTTGTACAATTACCAGCTATTTTTGTAAGTTATTTTATTTTATTTAATTGGGTATTTAATAAATAGCCAATTTTATTTCAATTATAACCTATTAAAACCAGCCCAAATCACCTAATTACACTAGTCCAAAGACCTAGGCCCAAACCTAAATCATAGCCGACCCACTCCCTAGTCTAATCTGGACCGTTGATCACTTCTAATCAATGGTCCAGATCCCCCCTTTCCTAATTTATCCTAATAGACTATCCCCCTCAAGCCCTCATTTCCTCTCTTTCACTATGCCGTTACACTCTCTCATTATCTCTGCATAACCACGGCTCCTACTCTTTGGCCGTTGGCTACCCGGTATCAGTGGTGGTTGCACCATCACCACTAGCTTTCATGGCTTCCCCACACGCCAGATTTTTGCCATATCGAAGGTCCTCAAGGGACCAATGGCTGTTCACTCACACCTATGGCATTATTCTCATCGTCCTCAGGCCAACATAGCTAGATTGAGTAAGATCGTCCTATTTTTTGTTAGACCTATTATTTCTAAGCCGATCTCTCTTTATCTCTGCGTCATTTTTCTCGAAACCCTAATTCCCTTTCTTAACTCTTTAGATCTATAACAGATCTGATAATATTTGATTTTTTTTCTTTTTTTTGAAAACCTTTTGATTTTCTGAGCGTCGCTTCATTTTCCTTAATAACTAGGATTTCTGTAACTTTCTTTAAGAACAATTTTGATTTCTAAGTGTTGTTCTCTTATCCCTGAGTGTTTAATCGGGTTTTGTTAAACTTTCCCTTTAAACTTAACTAGGTATGTGGAAAATCCCTAATTTTTGGGTTTAATGTTGGATTCTTAGTTCGTCTCTACTTTTTGTTCATTCGATTTATTTGTATGTTTGATTCTTATGAATATGCTTCGATTAATTAGAATATTTTATGATTTTCACCCTAGTAATATCTTATTATGGTTTTCGATTTGGTTCTCCCGATTTATACTCCATTTATTGGTTTATTCATGGAAGTCTATACTATTTCCATTAATGTTAATACTATTTATTATTCTTGAATCCTTGGTTTACTGTGTTGATACCGTTATACCGGTTTCCGACAATTTTTTTCCTATTTTCATAACCCTTAAATTATTTTTTAACTTATTATGTGGTTGACAATATTATTAATTTATTCCTACTATTATTTTCTTAAATAGACCTTTATGTATCTATCCCTAATTATATATTCTATACCTATGTTGTTTGAATCGTTTCCTTATTTGTTACCTGCTTTGTAGCGTTGGTAAATTTCTCCCATAATTAATGGAGACTTGGCTGATTTTTGTTTTTAATTGATTTTGTAGTTTTATAATTGCTGAAAAATTGATTCTTGCCTTATTTACCTATATTTCAAACTATTATATGTACTCTCTTCTCTTTTCATTACACAGAGGAACACATTGGTCCAAAACACTCTCTCTCACACTAAAAACATTCTGCTCTCTTTCTGTGTTCACTTACTACTGTTCTAAGTTAGCCGTCTGCAATCCAAGGCTCGCTATTATGCTCTGTTATTCTTCACTTTGTGTTTACTATCTCTTTACTGGTATGTTTTGATTACAATTCAAGTCATAAAACCAATATATTTTTTTCCTACTCCAGTTCATCGTGTTTCTAATTTGTTTCTATTTATTGTTCTGTTGTTCAACATGTAACTGACATGCTTACATTACAGCTTCATCTCGCATGCTAGTCTAACCCTCGTAGGGCATCTGAACATTTCTACACCCCCGGTAGTCTGTTTCAATATGACTCTACACTGTTTTGAATACTTGTCTAATTGTTATCTAGTTTTGATATGTAATTACTCTGCAAACTAATCTGTCACTTTTAATGTCTGGTTCTATAATTGTATCTAAAATCCATACTGCGTTGGTATCACTAGCTATTTCCTAATCCCATAAACCCCATAAGGACTGCTATGCTCCTATAACTATGTGTTCACTTAAATGACCTATGTGTCCCCAAATCCATTTACCTATATTCGTGGTTGCTGAATCTGCCTTGGTTCTATGTTCTCTGGATATGTATGAACCTATTTTGGGGTGCTGTGTTTGTACTATTTATTACTACTCCTCTCTTTTCAAAACTATCTCCGCTAACTTTTACAAAACTATTTCAAACAAGTCCTGTTTCAAATTGTTTCTCTGCTTAATTATTTTCAAGCAGTTCCACATTTACTCTTAGGTTTTAAGTTTTGACCCCTAATGTGTGACTGTTTAGGGATACCTATGAGATCCCTCTGAACTCTGATACGTTAAAGCTAGCCCTTCCAGACTGCACTTACTCAACTATGACTATGAAATCTGGGTGTGAGCACTGCCCGGGGTCTCTTGAGGTCCTTAGGAAACTCTGACACAACCGGATTATGTGAAAGGCTGTGAGGCAATCTGGCATTGGAAACATTTGAAATCTGGGCCTATTGGTAGGCTCCCTATAGAGTAAATTCTTATTTTTCTTATCTACTTATGTAATTCATTCGATATTGGCCTGTAATAATTTATAAACAAAAATTGGGGTTTGATAGTGCAAATGGGAGGGTAGCTATACATGTTATAGACATCAAAGGGGTAGAAACCATGCTTTAGGTTTATGTTTCCTATATGCGCAATAGAATACATGTTTAGGACCAACATGTGCAAAGCATATCATAGGCCATACTCCCTAGGTTTTTTTATTATGTATGTTGTTTCAGCATCTCATGTTGACATTCTTA
>MU683424.1:83999-129537 GCA_026770625.1 Nicotiana glauca
TCTTACTGTCACTTAGAAATCCTATTTCTAGGCATTAAAACAAAACTGATGCTCCTGCATATTTGATATCATGCTCTACAATGTTGTAACATTTTATGCATTTAGAAATTCTACTTTAGCAAATTCTCTAATCATGTCGTGCATATTAGAAATCATACTTTAAGAATTCTATGTATCTTGTGACCATTCGGCATTTATACGTGCATATTAGACGCCATGCTTTAGGATCTCATTCGTACTTGCTCAATCACACCTAGTGTAAACTACTGCTTATATAAAATGTAAAAATAACTCCACA
Organism: Nicotiana glauca; assembly: GCA_026770625.1. Lineage (NCBI taxonomy): Eukaryota > Viridiplantae > Streptophyta > Magnoliopsida > Solanales > Solanaceae > Nicotiana > Nicotiana glauca. The sequence continues at coordinate 84,298 of MU683424.1, forward strand.
TTTGATTATCCTGTTTTAAATAAACTGGTAATAATTCCTGTATTTTTGTAGCATCTGGAACAGCATGCTCGTAGGAAAAAACAACTTCTGAACTGCTAATGACTCTGTAACTACTGTGCACTATCCCACGCCTAGGCAATCCTTAGGCAATCAACTCTTATAAACTATATTTACCTCTTTGTGTTTATTACTTCATGATTAACAGGCTTGAAATCAGTAGGAAAACTGATTAGAGTCCATCATTCCGAATTATAAAACAAATCTGCATGTATCTTGTGTTCTGATACTCACCTAGACATCATGTCATATGATATTGTTTAACAATATTGCCCTTATTTGTGTTTAAGTCGTGATGTTTACATGCCTTATATGTGGAGGCAATACTAAGCCTCTTAGTTGCTCATTCCTGCTTTTATTTTCTAAAAGTCCTATGCGTCCTTGCATGTCACCTTAGCATTTTCTTCTTTAAACCTTAGGGGTCTGTCTAGAACTGCCTATAGGTAGAGCTCCTAATTTCCTCTAGGACCATTAAGAAGGGACATGTAACATCACGCATAGGGATTGTTAAACAACACTCCTTTTAATAACCACTAAGGGGTTGGGAGGGGTAGATATGGATATATTGACTACGCGTTAATGACATGTGTAGACCCTCTTTGAGGAGTGTTTACCGGCCATTGCGTGGGGTGTTCCTGTAGGATAACCAACATAGGACCCCTCCTTCCAAAATTCCCTTTGCCTAAAACTCTACTTTTCTATATAACTTGTTCAAATCCTTTGTCTTATTATTTGAGTCATACGATGTCCAACATGATTTATCTAAAATTATGTGTTTCAATTACTTGTTAAAGGACTAATTCAAAAGTACAAGTTCGCCGGGACCCACGATTATGGACCAAGAGGGGTGCCTAACACCTTCCCCATAAGGTTATTTCGAGCCCATTCCCTAAATCTCTGGTAATGCAAACCAATCCAAGAGTTAATCGCTCTAGTTACCCTAACTCACCATAATCCGTTTGGTGGCGACTCTTCAAAAATACCCAATTCCCAGAAGGAAACGAGTTATTACCCCCATAAATGCCGAAACCCGGACCTTTTCTTCCCCATAAAAAGGGGAGAGGAAAAAGGGGGTACGATAGCATGGAGACTCTATTGGGGATACCTTTAGGCTCTTACCGTAACAAACTTATTCTTATAAATTAGTCCAAGCATGCTTCATCCCGTACCCTTTCCCTTTGTTTTAATTAACTGTCTGTTTTCTTTTAAGCATTTATGATTCTTTATCCCTGAAACTGAATTGTCTTTTTGTTTCTTTTTCCTCTAACTGTCTTTCAATTATTTAAATGCTGTATTTATTATTCCTATGTGCAAATACTTGACTACATGTTATTAATTGCTGCATAAATCATGATCCACATCATATTTCACTTGTGCGTATCAAATCTTATAGAAACACTTAATGAGTGGTTGCGCTCTTTCTATTTATTAACCTTAAATTTAGAAAGGCTTGTTTGTGGTAAAATAAGTCGATCAGGGTGCAGTCAACGGTTTTGTGCCTTCACACTCAAGTTTTCCTCTTGAGGGTACCAATCTAAAACCCCATAGTAGCCTTACTCTGGTCAAAATTGTGCATGCATCATGGTCAAACCTAGTTGGATCAGTATGATATCCATATAATGATGCTTTATTATAAGCCTTATCCAAAAGTCCATCGGGATTTCCATAATCCCAACGGACACAACCACGTTCTATGTATTTATTTGGAGAACTAAATGCTGATATGTTGATTGTAAATGTATAAATCGTCGAGTCTGATGGAGATGGTCCTACCCCTTTTGTTTTGTATAAATGAGGCACGAGGTCCTCAGCTTCGGTATGGTTAGCACACCCTCACTCTTGCTAGACTGGTGAAGGAATCTTCCATCATATGACCAAACCAATGAATCAAAAGAGAGGCCACCAAATCTAGCGAGAAGCTGGAATATCTGGAATATAGACTGTTCGAATTGGAAGGAAAAGTGCGGAAGAGAGTCACCGACTGCCAGAATATTGAGAGAAACGAAGGAGGACATTTGGCAAAGGCATTCTTACTGGTTAACCTACGCGAACTAGAGGATTTGATCAACGAGAGCATTCAACCTGAGGAAGGTCCTTCTATGACCAAATAGATTAGGTTTACTCATTTTCCAAATGTAATAAGGCCAAGTGGCAGTAGTCAACCCCCATCTACCTGCCTCAATATGTACTAAGCTTCCTATTGACTTACGGTTGAGAGCATCTGCCACAATATTGGCTTTACACGATTCAACATCTCAATGTCATAGTCTTTCAGTAATTCAAGCCACATATGCTTCCTCATATTCAACTCTTTCTGCTTGAAGATGTACTGTAATCTCTTATGATCTGTGTAGATATCAACATGAACGTCGTATGAGTAGTTCCGCCATATCTTCAAAGCATATATTACTGCAGCCAATTCCAAATCATGGGTTGGATAATTCTTTTCATGCTTCTTCAACTGTCTTGATGCATAAGCAATCACCTTCTCATTCTACATCAATACGCACCCCAAACCTATACCTCAGGCATCACAATATACCAAATAACCTTCTGTTCATTCAGGGAGAGTGAGTACTGGTGCGGATGTCAATCGATTCCTCAGTTTCTGAAAACTACGTTTACAAGTGTCAGACAACTGGAACTTGGTAGCTTTCTATGTTAACTTAGTCAATGGTGCTGATATAGAGGAAAATCCTTCTAAAAACCGCCTATAATATCCTGCTAGCCCCAGGAAACTGCGGACTTCTGATGGTGTTGTAGGTCTCGGCCAATTCTTTACTGCATCGATCATTTGAGTGTCGACACTAATACCCTCGTCAGATATCACATGGCCAATGAATGCTACTAAGTTCAGCCAGAATTCACATTTGGAGATCTTAGCATATAACTTACGATCCTGAAGCGTCTATAATACTATCCGTAAGTGGCCTGTATGTTCCGCCTCCGAATGAGAGTACAATAGAATGTCATCAATGAATACAATCACGAATACATCAAGATAGGGCCTGAATATAGTATTCATGAGATCCATAAAAGCAGCTGGGGCGTTTGTTAGCCCGAACGACATAACCAAGAACTTAAAGTGCCCATATCTTGTTCGGAAGGCCGTCTTTGGAAAATCCTTCTCCTTAACCCTTACCTGATGATACCCTAAACGTAAGTCAATCTTGGAGAAATACTTGGCACCCTTGAGTTGGTCAAAAAGCTCGTCAATCCTTGGAAGTGCATACTTGTTCTTTGTAGTAAACTTATTCAACTGTCGATAATCGATACACATCCTTAATGACCTGTGTTTCTTTCGCACGAACAAAACTGGAAAACCCCAAGGTAAAGTGCTAGGCCAGATGAAGCCCTTATCCAGCAAGTCCTTCAATTGCGCCTCCAACTCTCGCAACTCTGCCGGGGCCATTCTCTATGGAGGGATGGACATCGGTTGAGTGTCAGGCAACACATAAATGCTAAACTCAATCTCCCTTTCAGGAGGAAGGCGTGGGAGTTCATCTGGGAAAACATCTGGAAATTCATTGACCAAGGGGATTGATTGTAGAGTTCCACATCCATAACGCAAATGAGATGATAAATGTAACCTTTTGAGATCATTTTCCTTTCCTTAAGATAGGAAATAAACCTACCTTTCGGTGTAGCAATGTTCTCCTTCCATTGAATGACGGGTTTACCAGAAAATTGAAACCTAAACATCTTTGTACGACAATCAACATTTGCATAGCACGATGCCAACCAATCCATTCCTAATATCAAATTGAAATAAACCATTTCTAACACAAATAAATTTGGCGAGGTTTGACGACTACAAATCATCACAGTGGAACCTCTATATACCCTTCTAGCAATCACAGAATCTCCTATCGGAGTAGATACCGCAAGGGGTTTACTTATCAATTCAAGGTCAACGCCAAACTTATTAGCACAAAGGGTGTAACATATGATAATGTAGATCCCAGATCAATCAGTGCACATTCATCATAAGAAAACACAGACAATATACTTGTAACAACATTTGCAGATGACTCGAGATCCTGTCGACCTACTAGAGCATAGGTTTGATTTTAAGTACCACTCGAACTCGGCACTGCACCTCTACCTCCACCACGACCTATCGACTACTGAAACCTCATGCCGGAGGTCGAACTGATGAGGAAGAACGAGAAGAAGATCCAGTCAGCTGAGCCATACCACCACCTCCTCTATTAGGACAATCCCGCATAATATGCCAGGCAATCCGCAAGAATAACATGTATCAGAAACTCGACGGCACAATCCAAAGTGGGCCTTGCCGCATTGATCACAACGTGGTGCTGGGGGTCTCGTGTGACTAGTATCCCTGTGATGTTGCGAGCCCGATGCCCGCGAACATTGACCTGGACAAGAATAGGTAAATCTATTATATCGAGGCCTCTGAGACTGTGGAGGAACACTAGCTACAGGTAGCGCGGAAATCCTCGATGACTGGGGCCTGACGCTACCTCTGAAGTCTTCAGAATACCCTAAAAATCTCGTCCTCTTATGTTGGCCCCTATCCTGCTCCCTATCTGTCCTTTACTAGCGCTTACAATCCTCTGGGGTTTGGGAATAAGCCTGAATACGGGAAATATCCATGCCCTCCACCAAGGAGTCTGTCATGCACTCATTTATTAGATCTGGTCCCAACCCGTTCACGAACAGATGCACCCTATCACTCATCTCGGCCACAATATAGGGAGCATACCTTGCTGTAGAATCAAATTGTATACTATACTCTCGCACACTCATATTACCTTGTTGAAGGTTCTAGAACTTATCAGTTCTAGCTCGTCGTACCTCAACTGGCAAGTAGTGACGAAGAAATGCTTTAGAAGATTCCTTCCACGTAGCTGGAGGAGCGTACGGACCCCTGGATCTCTCTTAATTATGATACCAGAAAACTGCTAAATCCCATAACCGATAAGAAGCCAACTCTACTGCCTCTGTATCACTAGCATGAATAACCTACAGTGTACGATGAACCTGGTTAATAAAAGTCTACGGGTCCTCCTTGGGGTCTGATCCGGTAAACACCGGAGGAGTAAAATTAATAAAATCACGAACTCTCGTGCTAACTGGTTTAACAGCAGCAGCTGCATTCTGCCTCTGAGCCCGAGCAGCTACCAAGCTAGTCAACAACTGCAAAGCACTCTGCATATCCTGGTCTGTAGTGCTAGATAGAGGAACTGGAGGTGCTGGGTGCCTCCTAATATCCTCTGGAGGAGATGTCCTATATGAGGTATGAGAGAGCATCTCATTCTGAGCCTCACTTTGGCCTGCTCTGTTTGGGACACCTGACTGGTACCCTATCCTACTGCTGTATCAAGCCGTCTACTAAACGTTTGCTTCCTAGTTGAAGGCATCAATGAAACAAAACAAGGTGAATATTAGAGACGAACACTTATGACACAACTCTACGTACGATCTAGATTCAGGAAGAAGGTAACAACCCTAGATGTCATATAGCCTCCTGATTATAAATGTGGCATGCTACACATCCATAATCAAGACAAAACTAGACACGACTCATAGACAATCCCTAGGACAGACTTGCTCTGATACCAAGTTTTTCACGACCCCAACTGGAGGGCCATGACTAGCACACGGCCATACTTTCCGAGCACCAACGTACATTTTATCTAACCTTCTTTATTATCTTTTAGGGCTAATGAGATAAATATAAATGGTAGACACGGATCATCGACAACCAATAATAAAAGATGATGGCATGAACATAAATAACATGGGATGACTAGAAAATCAAGAAATTATATATAAGGTACGAGCTACCACGCTACCATGAAAGACTATACAACAAAAACCGGCCGACAAGGCAGACCAAATTATACATGAGTCGACACCTGTCTATGAGCCTCTAAAGGAGCATAGTGCTGTAGTATTGCCGGAACTGGGACCCGACATTCCATAATGTCTATAACAAAAATGCATACCAAGACCACGGCAATTCCTAAGAATGGATCTCGCCAATCACCGCTAAACAAGACAGCCTAATATGGCAGGGGAGCTGCGCCTGCTTGTCTATCAGGACTTGCCATACGATATGCAGCGTCCACAAATAAAAGGACATCAGTACGAATAAAATACTTAGTATGTAAGGCAGGGAACCATAAGTACAAACAGTAATGTAAGCAGGGATAGAGAATATAAAACCTGTAAAATCTGGTACCTCTGAGGGCCAGTGACATGAAATGCATGATAAATATGTATATATACACAAAAGCTTTTAAAACATACGACTTTGTGGTCATCATCATCATCAAATCATACCCGGCCGTAATAGGCTAGGTAAAAATGTACCCTGCCATCATAAGGCTTGGTAGAATCGTACCCGGCCACGTGAAGCTCGGTAAAACCCAACTAATCAGTGGTTGGGCAATTGGTACCGTACCCGGCTGACTATAGCACGGCTCTGTAAAGTAAAATATATATATATATATAGAGATATATATAAAATGCATGCTTGACTTATGGTATAATGTTCTAAACCTTTCGGAGTGACGTAAGGTCGGTATGCTTTGTACACGTTATTTGGACTAACTCTTCACTATGAACCTTATAAGAATCAGGAAGTACCAACAACATTGATAACATAATAATAAGAGACGCAACATTAACATCAATCATTCCATAAGAGGGGAAACAATGTAATTACTGCTAGCTTCTAAAAGTATAGTATCTTTGAAAGCTCGTTCATTACATTATGTACAATAAGAGTCGTGCAAAAGATGGAAAGATATAGCCTCACATACCTTGTATATACTGCGCAACCTCAAGATATGCAGATGTCACGACTCTTTAGTCTACAATAGGAAAAATGACACTATCGTTAACGTTTAAGCGTCGTAACTATTATGAACCGACCACAACCTATTTTACAATGAAACGTACAGCACCTCCCCTATTTATATGACTTCCCACAAGTGAAAAAAATAACCAAACAGCCAAAAAAACATCAATGTTAATCATATTCAACTTCCCAAAACAGTCCACCAACCGACAACATTACTACCAAGCCTTTCAATATATATTTCACAAGTTCTAGCTTCAATGACTTAGCTGCAACTTGGAAAATCTTAAATACATATAGAGTAAGAGGTTCCTTACTTTTATAGAGAAAGAATAACTCCAATTTTACCCTAATTGTCCACGAGATATCACTCCAATTCTGCCACAACAACAAGGAATTGAAACTAGCAATAAAATAGGGTTTACGGTACTAGAATCACTTTAGAAGGATTGAAATCACCTAGGGTTGATATTAAGGAATTGAGGGAGTATTTAAAGAACATAAAACCCTTAAAACAACCTCTCACATGATATGAAACAACACTAAAATGAGCAACAACAAGAAGAACAAGAAACTTACTAGCACCACGGGATTCCCAACACTTGATTTGTGTTGTTTGCCCTTTGTTTGGGTCTTGAATCTTGAGAGAACCTTTAGAGGATGTTCCTAGCATTATAAGGTCTGAATATAGTGAAAAACAATGACTTAAAACGGGTTGGAGGCATCATATATATATCCAAATGTCTTAAACCGCCTAAGTGGGCCACATAGAGAGGTGCTTGGCGCAGTCTCGCAAAAATGCGAATATCTCTCTACTCCGAGATCGTATCAATGAACGGTTTAATGAGTTAGAAACTAGACTCATATATCTTCAATTTGGTGAATAGATAACCCCATAATTATAAGTAAATTGGGAGAAAAGTTTAGTAACATTTGACCTAATGTTTAAGTAAAATTATAAACCTAAGTTGCGAAAACTTTTGTCGACTTTTGTCTCATAACTCGTTTGACTTCATGACTCATGATACGGATTTTATCTGATTCAAATAGCATAAAAATACCTATTGAGTGTATTAAGCACCTCTAGATTTACCCGAAAATACGACTGACAACATCTTTGATTCGTTTAACTTCTAATGCTTGTTAAACACCCTTATACACCTTTGTGTCATATAAGACCTATAGGATTAACTTCTTATCATCTTAAAGATAATCACTTCATGGATTTACATCGAGTACCTTATGGCATGAGCTAACATATGTGAATATGGGTTGTAACATGAACATAGTATAGAAAATATAGTAGAAGAACACACAAGAACATGGTAGAAGAAAATATCAGAACATAGTAGAAAAGAATATGAGAACATAGTATAGAAAACACAGTAGAAGACCATACAAGAACGAGGTATAGAAAACACAGTAGAAGAGCATACGTGGTAGAAGAAAAACATAAGAACATAGTAAAGGAAAATACACACAAAAGTAAGTCAAAGAAACAAAAATTTTCAGAAAACCCTAGATCGGAAAAGAAAGGTTTTGAAAGAAAAGTTAGGGAAATCGTTTGAAAACTCAGGGAAAACATAGATACACAACGGATCTAAATAAATCAGAGAGAACGTCGAAGGGTTAGTGTTTTAGAAGAACCCTAGAAATGAGAAAGGCTTTGAAAGGTCACTGATCATAGTCAGAGAGGTCAGAATCAGGCTCAGACAACCATGGTACGCCGGAACAACACCGGAGATGACCGCGGAACCTTGAGTCGACAGAGGTCTGGGCATAAACCTTAAAGGTCAGGCCTTGAATCTTAATACACCAGGCACGTAGGAGCCATAGGAGGTGGGTAGAGGGCTCTTACAACTTTAGATGCCATAGATTCCAGTGGATTTCAGGGCGGAGATGGTATGAGGCGGCTAGGGTTTGGAAAATGTTCGAAAGAGTTTGAGATAGTGGAGGGTTTCGAGGCGGCGTTTGGGTGATAAATGATTTATGGTTGGGGGGTTGGGTAAATTAAAAAGGAAAGGGAGAGTGTGAGCCGTTGATCTGTTAGATCAATAGCTGGAATTTAAAAAGGGGTCTGCGCGGGTCATTTGAGTGGGTCGTGGGTCGAGTGAATTTAGGATTTGGGCCGGTTAATGGGGTATTCAAATTGTGTTTAATTGGGGGTGTTTTAGGCTAAAATTAAAATGGTTAGGGCTAGTATTTAAATAGCCATTTTCCCCTTTTTATTTTATAAAAATAGCAAAATCACTTTTGGAAACAAATTATAGGTACTAAATTAATTAATAATGTATAAATATTGAATTAAAAATACTGGAATAAATTTTATAATTGTAAACGGAATTAAATCTTAAAATAGGCTAAAATTGCAATTATGTGCAATTTAATTTTAAAATACTAAATAAATTTGTTAAAACATTTGCCAAATTTACCTTAGCTATATTTTGATATAAATATGAAAATACAATAAATGAATCACCAAAATGATAATTTGGGGAATAGTTATTGATTTTTTTTATTGATAAAATAGAGCAATAAATTGATTTAAAAATCTTTTAAAAATTAGGAAAAAAATGAAACATTTGGACATACTCATATATGCATACATATGCTATTTTGAAAGTATTTTGCATATAAAAATATACAGAGAAAAATTGGGTATCAACAACTGCCCCTCTTTACCCGGTAAGGATGAAAGAGTTGTTGGGCAAAGATACGATGGCCAATTTTGATCGAATGAAATGGTTTGAAGATATTTGGCCGTGCTCTGGTTCCTGAGCTGCCTACATATCCCTGTTCTTACAAGAATCATGCCATATGTAGTTCAGGATCCGTCGGTGGAATATACCAATAGGGATTTCTCAAGAACGACGCTATGTTCAGGTTGGGATGAATGGTCAAGGTTTAGTAGGGCTGCATGGGTTGGAGCGAAATGACCCTGCCGAGATGGTTGTTGCTCGCCCGTTTACCTACAAATAGGCAATACAAGCGTATATTGTATATTAATTTAAACATGATGCAAGTTCCCGTTGGACCATGAATGCTGTCTTTGGATGGTTAGGATGACGCCTTTAGGCCATGATGTCCTGGGCCATTAAACACATAATAAAGGATTTGCAGGCCATGAAATGATGCTCTCGGGCTGTGAGAATGATGCCTCCAAACTATGATGCTTTTTAATAATGATATGCAAGAGATTAAAGGGATATTCAGGCCATGACATGGTTTTCTCGGGCTATGAGAATGATGCTCCGAATAATGATGCCCTCAGATAATTTGGCAATTTTTCAGCCCATGAAATGCAATAGGTGGCAATCTTTCAGCCCATGAAAAGCAACAAATGGCGATCTTTCAGACCATAAAATGCAATAAGTGGCGATCTTTTAGCCTATGAAATGTAATAAGTGGCGATCTTTCAGCCATGCAAGATGTAAATAAAGCGGCGATATTTCAGCCATGCAAGATGTAAGTAAAGGGTGATATTTCATCCATGCAAGTGTAAATAAGGGTGGCGATATTTCAGCCATGCAAGATGTAAATAAAGTGGGCGATCTTTCAGTACAAGATGTAAATAAAGGTGGCGATCTCTCAGCCGATGCAAGATGTAAATAAATATGGCGATATTTCAACCGATGCAAAATGTATGTAAAGGTGGCGATCTTTCAGTAGATGCAAGATGTAAGTAAAGCGGAAATCTTTCAGCCGATGCAGGTGTAAATGAAGTTGCAATGTTTCACCCGATGCAAGAAATAAATAAAATGGCAATGTTTAAGCTGATGCAAGAAGTAAATAAAGTGGCAATATTTTAGCCATGCAAGATGTAAATAAAGGTTGCGCTATTTCTGCCATGCAGATGGAGGTAGAGCTTAACCTTGGAAGGCAGAATGGTAGCTTAATGTAATGTAGAGAATACAGATAGAGGTAGAGCTTAACCTCGAAAGGAAGAATGGTAGCATTACGCAATGCAAGAATGCAGATGGAGATAATGCTTAGTCTCGAAAGGCAGAATGGTAGCCTTATGCAATTCAGGGATGCAGGTGGAGACTGAGCTTAGTCTCAGAAGGCAGAATGGTAGCCTTATGAAATGTAGGAATGCGATGGAGACAGTGCTTAGTCTCGTAAGGCAGAATGGTAGCCGTATTCAATGCACGAATGCAAATAAAGATAATGCTTAGTCTCAGAAGGCAGAATGGTAGCCTTATGCAATGTGGAAATGTAGATGAAGACAGTGCTTAGTATCAGAAGGCAGAATGGTAGGCTTATGCAAGAGATAAAAGGTGAATAGTAATAATATTTTCTTAGCTGATTGTGATATTGTGGCTGCTGGGGAGATTGTGTTTGGATAGCAAATGTGAATAGGTGTGACGGTTCTGAGAGTTCTATCCCTGAATAGTATGAGTGTATAATTTATTCTATGATTCTGCGACTTGGGTGTCTGCATCCAAATAAAAAACGTGAGTTTTGTAAAAGGGGGAAGGTTAGTTCGTCTCCCCACTGACTTTGCTTGACCTGATTGGATCTGTTTTAGTGATACTATTTGTATCATTGGGTGTAGCATTGATAAACAAGGCAATTTTGGTAACAGACATGCATGAGTTTTAAAAAAATATGACATGAGTATATATTTAAGAAATAGTTTTTAGATGAACAAACGATTGAGACGTGGTTCAGGACATTGCAACCTCTCTCGCTTCGAAATTTTTAGGGTCCTCCTAAATATTCTGCCCTAGTTTACTGGGCTGCTGCTTCTGACGGTTGCTTGCGATGACTAGCTGAAACTACTTCGGAATTTTGATGGTCCTCCTTAAAATTATGCCCCAGTTTCCAATTACGGGGGGAAATGAAAATTTTATTAAATTGTGACCGAACCCATAAGGTTGCCTATGTATCCCCTCTTAAACGGGAATCAGAACTGACGTAGTTCAAATTACATCATATAGGAAACGTAAAATTACACATAGTAGCGCTTGACTGCATCTGAGTTGGTTGGCTGTGGCAAAACTTCTCCATCCATTTCTGCAAGTATAAGGTCTCCTCTTGTCAGAACCCGTTGAACCATGTATGGACCCTGCCAATTGGGAGAGAATTTCCCTTTGGCTTCATCTTGATGCGTGAAAATTTTCTTTAACATCAGCTGCCCCGGTGTGAACCGTCTTGGTTTGACCCTCTTGCTGAAGGCTCTGGACATTCTGTTCTGATATATTTGACCGTGGCAAACTGTATTCATTCTCTTTCCATATATAAGAGCTAGCTGCTCATAACGACTTCTCACCCACTATGCATCGTCGAGCTCAACTTCTTGTATGATCCATAAGGAATGTATTTCTACTTCGTCGAGAATGACTGCCTCCGTACCATAAACCAACATATAGGAAGTTTCCCCAGTTGACGTGCGGACTGTGGTACGATACCCTAATAGAGAGAATGATAGCTTTTCGTGCCATTGCTTATGCTTCTCTATCATTTTCCTTAGTATCTTCTTAATATTCTTGTTGGCATCTTCTACAGCTCCGTTCATCTGAGGTATGTAGGCTGTAGAATTCTGGAGTTTTATCTTGAAGGTTTCTCACATAGCTTTCATTAAGTCACTGTTGAGGTTTGAGCCATTATCAGTAATGATTGACTCCGAGATCCCGAAGCAACAAATAATACGGTCGCGGACAAAGTCTGCCATGACTTTCTTAGTCACAGCTTTGTAGGATGCATCTTCGACCCATTTGGTAAAATAATCAATTGCCACTAGGATGAATCTGTGCCCGTTGAAAGTGGTAGGTTCGATTGGTCCAATAAAATCCATTCCCCAAGCGGCGAACGGCCATGGTGAGCTTGTTGCGTTAAGCTCATTTGGAGGTACATTTATCATGTCTGCATGTACCTGACAGCGGTGGCATTTTTGGACATACTGGATGCAGTCTGTCTCCATAGTCATCTAAATGTAACTTGCCCGGAGTATCTTATTGGCTAAGACAAAACCGTTCATATGTGCACCACAGGTCCCGACATGAATTTCCTCTAGCAGTTTAGATGATTCCTTTGAGTTGACACACCTTAATAATCCCAAATCAGGAGTCCTCCTATATAGGATTCCTCTGCTATGAAATAAATTGCTGGACAATCTTCAAAGTTTTCACTTCTGAGTAGTATTTGTAAGCTATGGGTATTCTCCTTTTGACAAATATTCCTTGATGTCATAAAACCAAGGCTTTCCAGCTGCTTCTTCTTCGATATGAGCACAACAAGCTGGCTGATCAAGGATATTTACTGGAATAGGGTCAATGAAGTTTGTATCTGGATGCTGTATCATGGACGATAGGGTAACCAATGCATCGGCAAACTCATTCTGGATTCTAGGAACATGCTGGAACTCTGTCTTGGTGAACCTCTTTCTCAACTCCTGCACCTGGTGCAACTAAGGGAGTATCTTGGAATTCTTGGTCACCCATTCTCTCGTACCTGATATATGAGTAGGTCCAAGTCCCCAATTACTAGCAGCTCTTGGATGTTCATGTCAATGGCCATCTTGAGCCCTAAGATACAAGCTTTGTACTCGGCTATATTGTTGGCGCACGAGAACCTGAGTTTGGCAGACACTGGATAAAATGTTGACCAGTTTCTGATACTAGGACTGCCCTTATTTCAACTCCTCTGATATTCACTACTCCGTCGAAAAACATTCTCCAACCATCATAGGACTCTGTAATATCTTCTCCTATAAATGATACCTCTTCGTCTGTAAAATACATCTTTAGGGGTTCATATTCTCCATCCCAAAGGTTTTCAACAAGGTGATCCGCTAGTACATGTCCTTTGATTGCTTTCTGTGTTACGTAGACGATGTCGAACTCGCTCAACAGGATTTGCCACTTGGCTAGCTTACCAGTAGGCATGGGCTTCTGAAAGATGTAATTAAAAGGATCTATCCTTGATATGAGATATGTAGTATAGGTGCAAAAGTAGTGCCTCAGCTTCTGGGCCACACAAGTCAGAGCACAACAAGTGTGTTCTAACAGAGAATGCCTGGCCTCGTACGGAGTAAACTTCTTTCTGAGATAATAGATGGCCTGCTCTTTCTTTCCTATTTTATCATGCTGCCCTAGGACGCAACCGAATGCACCATCTAACATTGCAATGTAAAGTAGCAAAGGTCTACCTGGCCTAGGTGGGACTAAGACTGGTGGTGTTGACAGGTATTCCTTGATCCTGTCGAAATCTTTCTGGCATTCATCGGTCCACTTGGTGGCGGCATCCTTTTTCAACATCTTGACGATCGGCTCACAGATAACTGTAGATTGCTCTATGAACCGGATGATGTAGTTAAGTCACCCCGAGAAAATCATTACGTCTTTTTTGTTCTTTGGTGGTGGAAATTCTTGAATGGCTTTGATCTTTGATGGATCCAGTTCTATTCCTCGGCGACTCACAATAAACCCAAGCAATTTTTGAACTGGAACCCCAAATGTACATTTTGTGGGATTCAGTTTCAGGTTGTACCTTCGCAATCTGTTAAAAAACTTCCTTAGATCTTCCATGTGACCTGTGGATTCCATGGATTTGATGATGACATCATCCACATATACTTTGATCTCCTTGTGTATCATATCATGGAAAATGGTAGTCATGGACCTCATGTAGGTGGCCCCTGCATTCTTTAACCCAAACGACATCATCTTGTAGCAGTACATTCCCCATGGTGTAATGAAAGCCATTTCTCAGCATCTTCTTCATCCATCCAGATCTGATGATACCCTGCAAAACAATCTACAAATGATTGTAACACGTGCTTGGCGCAATTGTCAATCAGGATGTGTATGTTCGTCAAGGGGAATTTATCCTTTTGACTGGCCCGGTTGAGATCCCGGTAGTCGACACAGACTCTAACCTTCCCGTCATTATTTGGTACTGGCACAATATTGTCTAACCATGTTGGATATTCTACTACCCTGTGAACCTTAGCTTTGACCTGCTTAGTGACTTCTTCCTTGATTTTCAAACTCATATCTGGCTTGAATCTTCTGAGCTTGTATTTTACAGGTGGACATGTCGGATCAGTCAACAATTTGCATGCAATAGATGTACTTAGCCCAATCATGTCGTTGTACGACCAAGCGAATATGTCCTCATATTCTCTTAGAAACTCTATGTATTCCTTCTTTTCTGACAGTGATAAGTGAACGCTAATTCGAGTTTCTTTGACTTTTTCTACATCTACCAGGTTGACAGTGTCAGTATTGTCCATGTTGGACTTAGGTCTGTTCTTAAAATTCTCAACTTCTTTAATAATCTCTTCCAGTATATCATCTTCCTCAGAATCTATGTCCGTTTGTTGCATTGTCTTGTGGCATGTCACAGTCATTGGTTCATCAAGATAAGTAATAATAATGTTGTATAAGTAAAGTAATGAGAGAAAATAATAAGAGTAATATTTATGAGAAAACCGAAATGCTTTGATAAATTCCATAACTATTTTTGAACATATGAGATCTTTCTTGCAAACAAGAAAAATGCGAAAGGAAAGTAAACTAGTAAAATAAAATAGTGCATGATGCTTGTTCAGCCTTGCTACACCGAGCCTCGCCGGGCTCTAAAGGTTTTGATAGTCCAGTTATTGAGGCATGCTCCTCTGCTCACGACCTGTATGGAAGGGCCTTCCTCCCCCTCCTCCTCGTAAATGACACAATAATCCATATCATCGTCTTCCAGGAACAAATTCCTCACTGCAGCCAGTGCTTCCTCTTTTTCTATCCCGTTGATAACCTCGGCCGGTTGGAAAGTCTGCTCCAAATGGGGTATTGGCAGCTCTAAAGGATAGTAAGGACTGCGCCATGATGGCTACCAGTGGTTGAACTCCTCCCAAGTATACTCATATACCAATCCGAATGTGGTGCTATGTTTCTTGAGCTTTATGGGCTTAGCGATTCCTTGGAGGTTCTTGCTAAGTCCCTTGTTGGGTTCATACCCGCTCCAATTCAATATGCTTTCAATTTTGTTGTCCCACCATTTGTCTTTGTCAACGCCGTTGACTCGCTCGATGTGGTGGTAAGTTTCCCCACCTATCCTTCTTCTTCCTCCAGTTGCTAGAACGGTCTTGCGACTGTACACGGGATTGCTACCGTTGCCGTGAATGATCACCTCTTGGTGATTCCACTCAAACTTCACTACCTGGTGTAGTGTTGATGCCACGGCCCCAGCAATATGAATCCATGGTCATACCAACAACAGATTGTAAGATGCCAGCATGTCTATCACTTGAAAATAAACATCAAACCAAGTAGGCCCCATTTGCAAACACAAGATAATTTCCCCAATAGTAGACCTTTGGGATACATCGAAAGCTTTGATGTTGATGGCCCTATCCTTGATCTCAGGTAGACCCTTTTTTAATGTCATGAGTGTCACCAACGGGCAAATGTTGAGGCTGGATCCTTTGTCAATCAGGATTCTGGTGATAAAGTTATCTGTGCACTGCACGGTGATGTGCAATGCCTTGTTGTGACTCAACCCCTCTGGCGAAAGCTCATCTTTGTGAAAAGCGATCTTGTAAGTTTCTAATACCGTGGATCTTGGGCCTGAAAGAAGAATTTATTCATTTGCTCTTCTTCCAAAACAGGCCTGACCTTAGTAGTTTCTGACCTCTATCGAGTAGCATATTCACGAATGGTCTCCGTGGGTTTCTTCTTCAAGTTTTGAATATAGAAAACATCTGGTGCGTTCTCCGTGTTGAACCTGAATCTGTCCATAAAATCAGATGCCATGCTCACCCAGTTTGACTACTTCTTCGGATCCTGGCTAATGCACCAAGATAAGGCGTCTCCTTTCAAGCTCCTCAAGAAAAGCTTCATGCGGATTTTCTCATCTCTTCCCACTCCGACCAGCTTGTCACAGTATGTTCTCAAGTGGACCCTGTGATCTCTTGTACCATCAAACATTTCGAACTTGGGAGGTTTGTGCCCCTCGAGCAGTTCGACATCAGGCTGTATGCACAGATCTTCATAGTTTGGCCCCTCAATTCCCTTACTACCTTCAACGCCTTGAATTCTGCTAGTCAACGTTAAGCTCTTCGACCAGATTTCTAATGAGCAAGTCCTTATCATTGGACTCGGGTGTGCTTGAGATGGGCTGTATGGAGTGTGGCACAGTCTCTACTTAGATGGGGGTATTGTGTTGGGTGTGGCAGTGGTCATTTGTGGAGTTTTGGAGTTCTGGGATGATCAGTGGGGTGTTATGGCAAGTATTGCAGTGGTGGTGTGGAGCGGGATGGTTTTGTAGCTTTGGGATTTTTTGCGGAGGCACAGGATTCTGAGTATTTGGGAAAGTAACCTCTGGAGTGGTGAGGGAAAATGACAGGGTTGCAAAATTTCGGACTTGATCAAGTTCTTCCTAAAACTTCAACAGCTTTTGTTCTAACTGGGGTGCATTTTCCTTGGAGATCAAAGTGCCACGAGCGAGCTCTACCCATTCAGCTGAGTTGTTCGAATCTTCCATTTTCCTTTGTTTTTGTGTCTGACAGGACAGCGAGGAGGAGTAGGTGGAGGGCCCCTGGATCTCGTAAAATATGATGACGTTGCCAGAGTTCACGAACTAACCTTTGGGGAGGGGAATAAACAAAAATAAAAACAAAAGGTAACAAGTCATTGAGGATCATTAGAAAAAATATTGCAATATTTAAAACACATAGTGCTTAAATATAAAGCGCGTCCTAATTTTAGGGGACCTCGTTGTGCCTGAGGTAGGCCTAGCAACAAGTTAATTTTTGAGAACTTAGAATACTAAATGCCTCATTTCATTGATAAAAGGTAGACGAATCCCAAAATGACACTAAATAACAAGAAAAAAAAATCACTAATGGCCATTGGCCTTGTTACATTTTATAAAGCGGAAATGGAAATTCCTATCTATTTGGTCCCAGAAGGACCTTCCCCAAACTCGGCATCATTGGCTCCATCGAATAGTTTCCATAGCTCACGCAGTCCTAGCAGCAAGTATGCTCTGGCCAGATGTCCACCTTCATTTCCTTCAGCAGTCCGGCAGCATAATCCCAGAATTGAGTAGCAGCTTCTACGATTTTGTTGTTGGGTTGAATTTCCAAGAGATAAGGTAGGTTCCCCAAATATTTCCAGATGAGAGTCTAATCACTAGAGTGAAGATCCTTCCACCAGCTTAGCAGACTGGGGTGGATACTTGTGACCATGCCGAATCTGGTGTCTTCGTGCCTCATGTTTGTGCAAGACAAAGGGTTAGGCCCTTACCCCCCACCAGACTCGACTAGTAAATATCTATAATTGGCATAGAAGCATTTAGTTATCCAAATAAATGCACAAAACGTGGTAGTGGCCGTTTAGGTTTTGGGGAAACCCAATGGACTTTGGACAAGGCTATCTTAGAGAGTCATTATGTTGACAACATAACTGACTCAGTTAGGTTTGACCATGATGCATGGACAATTAAACAGAGTAAGATTTCTATGAGGTATTAGACTGGTACCTTTAAGCGGATAACTCAAGAGGGAAAGGCGCAGAACCCTCGACTACACCGTTGATCGGCTGTTTTACCGCACATATGCCTTTGCCAAATTTAAGGGGTGATAATATCGGAAGAGTGCAACCACTCATTATAAGTGTTGCTATGGTATTTTATTTGGCACGAGTGGAATATGATGTTGAAAACATGCAGTTGCAATAATTAAAACAAGTTGTCATATATTTGCACGTTCGTAAAAATAATAATTACAATAATTTAAAACGGTAATACAGGAATGCAATAAAGGAAAGCAGTAAAAGAAATAAAGAAAATAAACAGAAAGACAGGTCAGTTTCATAGTAGAAGAGGGAATTAAATGCTTAAAGAGATTAAACAAGTAAAGGCATATAAGAAATGTAAAGTCATAATAATAGGCTTAAATGGTAAAAGCCTAAAAGAAATCCCCAACAGAGTCGCCATGCTGTCGCGCCCCCTTGTTCTCGCAACATTGGGTTTATGACATTTTAGGAAGACAACTCGTTAACATTCGGGAAATTGATTAAAATGGAATTGAAAAGTAGTCACCTAATGATTTAAGTGCATTAGGACACTTTAGAAGAGCTTGATTTTGGATAATCAGAGATAGGGTAAAGGCTTGAAATTATTCCAAGGGAAAGGTGTTAGGCACCCCTCAGAATCCACTAGTGTGGTTCCCGGCCAAGCTATTGTTGTGACTTATGGTACAAATAACACATGGACAAGTAGGAATTCAAATAAGAGGGGATTTTTCACACAAAGGTTAGAAATAAACAAAGTTGGAAAGCATTAAAGAGATGATTTAGAAGAAACGTTTTAAAAGGATTTAAAAGAAACAAAGAACAAAGGGAAGGGAGTCCTAGGTTTATTAATAATATAGATCACCCTACACAACACCCAGTAATCATTCTTACGCGTGGTGTTATCACATGGTCATCATATCTATATGTACCCTTTCCCACCCCTTTAAGGTACTAAAGCGCGGAATGGTCTCGTTTACTTATTGCATGCTATAATCCTATCAATCCCGGAGGTACTTAGGACTACTAATCTTAAAGGGAATAAATGTTGGGATTATTTGTGGATTCAAAAGGTAAAAATACTAAGGCGACAAACAAAACATATATAGCAAGTTTGGGGAAGTATATAAACAAATACAAAGGCTCAAACAGGCCTCCTTTAAACCAAGAAAGCATATAGTTTAGCATGTGTTGCACGTACTGTTTAAGGTCAAATTAAAACATAAAGGTTTGAGGCAGACTGATTTATTACATAGTTCAGATAAAAAGCCCGAATCAGGCATGCCTGCTGGTTGTAACTAATAACACCTGATTCAATTTATAAGTTTATCCTATAGCTTGCCTAAGTGTTAGAGGAAAACCTATAGGTATGATATCTACTGATTTCAGAAACAAGAATATGAGCTGATTACATACTGATTTAAGAGAAGGTTATCAGTTATTAAGGAAAGGTGAGTTTTGGAAAAGCACAAGTTCTGCCATTGGTAATACATTATTACTGCTAGTTTTAGACTAATAAGAAAGTGAGGTGATTCATATTCGATTAACTCTATAGGCATGCTTTCTATGCGCTTTTCGACTATAAAACACATTCCTAATCATAGTAAGAATGAAGAAAAACTCTATAGGCATGAAACCTAAATGCTGGATTTTATATGAACATGGCATCTGATTGCATTTGGTTATTAAGACCTATAAACACGTTTGCTTGATAAGAAGTGGATATGCAAGAATCTGAAAGTACCTATAGGCTTATTTTCTACATGCATGTGCATCCTATAGACATGGTATCTATATATACAGAAATCAGAAACTCCGATAGACATGATATCTATATAAAAGTGCATAAATTAGAAGTCCTATAGACATGGTATCTACATGAAAGTGCAGAAATTAGAAATCCATAGACATGGTATCTATATGAAAGTGGAGAAATTAGAAATCCTATAGACATGGTATCTGTATGAGAATGCTGAAATTGGAAATCCTATAGACATGGAATCTATATGAGAGTGCAGGATCCTTATAGACATGGCAACTATATGAGAATACAGAAATTAGAAATTCTTATAGGCAGGTTAGCTATATGAAAATGCAGAAATTAGAAATTCCTATAGGCAAGTTATCTACCCATTTTGCATACATGGTTAACCCTCCCTTTTCACTAGCCATCCCCAAGAGTTTTATTACAATGTTATTACAACCCAGAATAAAGTAAAGAAAAATACATCAAAAATTAAAAGTACAACCAAGGAGATCCTGATTCAGACTTCCTGTCTGAAGTATGAAGTAAACAAACTCCAAAGATCAAATTTCAAAGCCTTTCTCCCTTTTGGGGGTGTGTTAAAGTTCCATAAGAGTCTCACATGAACTCTGGGCAGTGCTTATACCCCAAATAAATTACCAGATTAAGACATAGTGCAGTGTGGAGAGGGGCAGAACTTAGGAACTAAAAGAGAGTGTAAGTGTAAAAGTGTAATTCTAAAAGGGGGAAACGGGAAGGGAACATATCACATTAATACACATAGAGGATAGGGAATGGGGGAATTTGTAAGTGCAGACGAAAAGCAGGCTGATGGGCATACCCAGCAATGTGATATGCTGGCACACCCTCCAGCCTTTTTATATATAGGTCAAGACCCTATTGGTTCAAACTCAATTCACGGGCAACAACTAATAGTGCCATGCCTTAAGTCACACTTCACAAACACATAGGGGTAATAGGGTAGGGAGCAATGATTCATAATAGAAACAGGTAGGAAGATATGAGCATGCTTAATTTAAATGTCGAACTCTACAGAAACAGTAAAGTAGACATGGATGAAAGCTGTAAATGAACACGTTGTGGTGATGCTGAAACATAAATTAGGACATACCATTTTCAAAGAAACAAAATAGAGAAAGTGCAGTAGTCTTGTAAAAGCCACAGAATAGACAAGAAGAGAGTGCTAGTAAGAGTTCAGAAGAGATTGTAAAGTAGTGAAGTGAAGGATTGTTAATCGTGTGTGCTGTGTGTTAAAGAGTCGTGTATTTATAATGTGAAAGTCATGAGGAAATAAGAAAGGAAAATAATTGAAGAACTTATTGTCAATCAATTACACAAGACTCCCTTAACTAAGGGATTCAGATTCAAACGGGTAAAAACCAATTAAGGAAATCAATTGAATAAACACTTTGTTCACAGCAAATTAAGGGCACATACATAAAGAGGTTACTTAAGGACAAGGTTTTGAAGTACACGGTTTGAGCAAATAAGGTAAGAAGATCAATGAACAACCAGTAAATCAAATGGTCTGAGATTTTGTATGAATGAAACAAGTCCAAAAAGATGAAAAAGGGTTTTACTTAGGTCGAGTCACAAGAAAATCAGTAAACAATGGAAATAAATCAATCATGCTATATTCAGAAGGAAGCTTGAATTGATTGCAACTTCGAAAACCATTTAGAGTGAAATTCATCATATATAAAGAGCATGTGAGCATGTTAAGTATGAAAGAAAATTGACATGTCATCAATAGAAAATCCAGTGTACAGGAGTTTAGTAAAAACCAACATTGTATGAAAACAAGGATGTCCAATCTTAGTTAGTCTAAAAGAGTTAGGGGTTCTAAAATAAAAACCCTAGTTCAGGAAGATTGCAAAGCAAGGGTGAGAGGGCAAGCAATTGAATCGAAACATGCTAGCAAAGTAACATGCAAACACAATAGAAGGGTTCAAAGCAAACAGAGTGAAAGAAACTAATTCAAAGCATAATGAGAAGAGACTGATAAGAACAATAGAAGAAACATGCTTAAGAAGATCTTTTAGAAGAAACTCAAACAAGGTTCAGTAGAAGGAAGATAGCAAATACTTAAGAACACATTAGAAAAATATAGTAGGTGAAATATACAAGAACATGGTAGAAGAAAATACCAAAAAAATAGTAGAAAACATACGCGAACATAGTATAGAAAACACAGTAGAAGAACACACAAGAACATAGTAGAAGAAAATACAAAAACATAGTAGAAAAGCATATGAGAACATAGTTTAGAAAACACAGAGGAAGACCATACGAGAACGGGGTATAGAAAACACAGTAGAAAAGCATTCGTGGTAGAAGAAAAACATGAGAACACAGTAGAGGCATATACACACAAAAGAAAGTCAGAGAAACATTTAGGCATTTTTAGAAAACTCTAGATCGGAAAAGAAAGGTTTTGAAAGTAATTTTCGAAAGAAAAGTTAGGGAAATCATTTGAAAACTCGAGAAAAGCATAGATACACAATGGGTCTAAAGAAATCGGAGAGAACCCCGAAGTGTTGGGGTTTCAAAAGAACCCTAGAAATGAGAAAGGCTTTGAAAGGTCATCGATCTGAGTCGGAGAGGTCAGAATCAGGCTCAGACAACCATGGTACACCAGAGCAATGCCGGAGATGACCATGGAACCTTGAGTCGACAGAGGTCTGGGGCATAAACCCTCAAGGTCAGGCCTTGAATATTTAGAGACCAGTCACGTAGGAGCCATAGGAGGCGGGTATAGGGCTCTTACAGCTTTAGATGCCATAGATTCCGGTGGATTTCAGGGTGGAGACGGTACGAGGCGGCTAGGGTTCGGAGAAGGTTCGAGAGAGTTTGAGAGAGTGGAGGGTTTCAGGGCGGCGTTTGGGTGATGAATTATTTAGGGTTGGGGGGTTTGGTAAATTTAAAAAGGAAAGCGAGAATGTAAGCCGTTGATCTGTTAGATCAACGGCTTGGATTAAAAAAGGTGTCCGGGCGGGTAATTTAAGGGGGTCGTGGGTCGAGTGAATATAGGATTTGGGCCGGGTAATGGGGGGTTGAAATTGGGTTTAATTCCTTGGTTGTTTTAGGATAAAATTGAAATGATTAGGGCTAGTATTTAAATAGCCATTTTTCCCTATTTATTTTATAAAAATAGCAAAATCATTTCTGGAAACAAATTAAAGGTACTAAATTAATTAATAATGTACAAATATTGAATTAAAAATACTGGAATCAATTTTGTATTTGTAAACGCAATTAAATCTTAAAATGGGCTAAAATTGCAATTATGTGCAATTTAATTTTAAAATACTCAATAAATTTGTAAAAAAATATGCAAAAATTACCTTAGATATATTTTGGTATAAATATGAAAATACAATAAATGAATCACCAAAATGATAATTTGAGGAACATTTATTGATTTTTTTTATTGATAAAATAGGGCAATAAATTACTTTAAAAATCTTAAAAAATTAGGAAAAATAATAAAATATTTGGACAGACTCATATATGCATACATATGCTATTTTGAATAAAAAAAATATATAGGAAAAAATTGGGTATCAACAGACCCTTTTGACATTTTTGTCGTTACCGTCATGGAATTGACATCATGATCAAGGCATTGGAGAATCGAGCAGTTGGGATTATTTGTATGTGCTCGGAATCCGGTACACATCGATTTTGTAGGTTCGAAGAGTTCATTCGAGTATAAGCTCAAAACGGACCTAGCTCGAGCCCGATGGTAGAGTATAGAACTTGAGGATTGAAGTGCTCGATGAAAACCAAGGCTGGGTATGACCAACTTCGATTAAGGAAAAATTACGGAATAGCTAGATATTAGCAACCAACTGAATGTCTCGGTGGAAATCTCGAAATAGATCATACCTAGAGGTTATCGGTGCCAATCACGGGATTTATTTTCGTAATTAGAAGTGTATCTCATTTAGGACTCCATTACAATATAATGGAGATCTCATTCATTTGTAATGCACATATTTTTACTAAAAAGATAATACATACACTCTATTCTCTAGCTATTTTACTCATTATTCATCAGAGCTGCTTTGTAACTTGCTATTTCAACTATTCCATCTCGAGACTATCATAGCTCGAGGTCGATATTTGGCATGAACACTGGTTTGATTGATTTTATTCTTCAATTTACATATTTAATTTCTTGTTTATCAATTGATATTGGATTAAGTCGCATATGTCACGCCCCAAATTCGAGGGACCTGACCGGCGCCCGATCGGGTAGCTCCAGCCGAGCGGACCTGGGTGCCTTTCCTATCCCACGTGTTACCCCACATTTTTCATACTTATTAACAAGTGAAACAACTAATTATAATTGGAACACCTTGTTAGAAAAGCATACATAACATAAATAATCTTTAGCGTGGTTTACAACATACATCGCCCAACTTACAAAATACATATTTACATAAGTTCTTAACCCACATTGCCTGTCTACGGAGCCTCTAAAGATGAAAGAGGAATAATACAATACTTGCCGGCAACAAGGCTCTGGCTATACCTTTTACAAATACCAAAACAGGATCCCAAAAGACAAGAGCAGAAGCGGCATGAGTCACGCAGGGCCCCGAAAGGAAAGGGGCTCACCGATTCAGCTGGCAGGAAGTAATGAGGAGCTACGGTCGGTGGACTAGAGTGCCTGCTATAGATCCACCTACAATCATAACACGAATGTAGCGCCCCCGACAAAAGGGACGTCAGTACATTTGAATTGTACTGGTATATATGAACAAACTTGCTCCAAGTAAACTCAAACCACGCATAAGTAGGAAACATTAATGGATGTAGCAACCAAACACATATGAAGGTACAGTCAAGTCAAACAAGTTTACAAACTCTCCTGTTTTTCCCTTCCATAATTTCACTTCAATAGTTTCACAATTTGCTCATATTTTGTTTCAATAGTGATTTCGATCACTTTCCACCCTTATTACCTCGGCCACCCTTANGTACCAATCACAAGAGATTCATAAGTAATTTACGTACATATCACCTACCAAGCATACGTACATCAAACGAGGCGATTTTACAAGGATCAAAGTTAGCCATACATACCTGGAGCCGAATTCCCTTTTTAACTTCTATTCCCAACTCGCCAAGCAATCTAGCAACGTCAATCTAGTTCACAAGTTGACACATATGCCTTAGCAATGAAGTCCACAATTTACTACCCGAGCCTATTTAGGTTACCAATTCTCCTTTTGCAATTCTCTACTGCTACCCAATTACTCTTACTAGATTTTTGGTTTTTAAAGACATGCATGCACAATCCCACCTTTGGTTTTCAAGAATCAATGCATGGGAATCCCCCTTTTTGTTCAAATAGGAAAATCAATGGAAAAAGAGTTGGGGATTTTTACCTGCAAAAACATAAGTGAAGACAATACTTAAAATTTCCCAGGCTTTGGTGACTTTGAAAAATCAATTTGATGAAGATGGACTTTCTCTCTCCAGGACCCTCTCCTCCCTCTCTCTTATTTTGCTCAGAAAGTATGTTAAAATGAGGGGTTGGGGTTTTTTATTAGAAAGGGGGTCGGGTTTGAAATTTTAGAAAATAGAAGCCCGAGAAAGATCTGCGGTCGCACTAAGCAATCGCACAGTTGAAATGCGGTCCGCAGATTGGACCGCAGAAGTGTCCCAATCACTGAACATCTCTGCCTGGGTATGCGATAGGAATACCGTCCGTATTCCTGTTCTGCGGTCGCATTTTGCACCGCAGAATTGACCTCCACAAATCCTTCAGGAATTTATGCGATGATTATGCGGTCCGCATACTGATTATGCGATCGCATAATGTACCGCATTTTCAACATCAATTTTGACAATTCTTCTGCTTCACTCTGCGGCAGAAATGCGTTCCGCATAGCTGATCTAGGACCGCATTCTGGACCGCAGAATGACAACTTTCTAGAAAATTGTTTCTTTTGATTTTTAAGTGCAAAATCAGTAAAAAGGGTCCGAACCGCGGTGACCTTAGCACTACGAGCTACTAGGTTTTGAGCACAATATTTTTACGGGGCCTTACAGCATATCCATAAAACCACAATATAAGTTTAATTGTTACTCAGATTTTAGGGTGAAAAAACACATAGTCTATTTTAGATCGAGCTTTATGTGGGTCAAATAAATACTCAGCATCGACAAAACAAACAAGATCGGAACTAAAATTATTGGCAAAAGATAAACCCATATAAGTAGTCCCTTCTGAATACCGCAATATGTGTTTGATTCCATTTCAATGTCTTGTAGGAGCAGAGCTATATCTTGCAAAGACATTAACTAGAAAAGTTATGCCAGGCCTTGCAGTGGAAAAGTTATGCTAGACCTTGTAGTATAAGTAAGATACATTAATGCACCAATTTCACTAATATATGGTACTTCAGAACCAAGAAGCTCTTCATTCTTCTTTTTAGATCGGAACAGATCCTTATCTACATCAAGTGATTTAACAACCATCAGAGTAATTAATGGATATGCTCCATCCATATAAAATTTTTACAATACCTTTTCTATCTATGCGGATTGATGAATAAAAATATCGTTTGAAAAACGTTTAATTTGCAAATGGCGACATAATTTTGTCTTTCCGAGATCTTTCATCTTGTATTCCTTCTTTAAATAATCAGTTGCCTTTTGAAGTTCTGTAGGAGTTCCAATAATATTTATATCATAAACATATACGGCAAGTACAACAAATTCCAATGTTACTTTTTATTTATAAAAATAGATGAACAAATGACATCATTTATACAACATCCGATCAACAAATACTCTATAAGATGGTTATACCACATTTATCCCGATTACTTTAGATCATAATAGATCTTTGCAATTTGATTAAAAATATTTCCCTGGATTTTGACTTATGTGCGTCATGCATTTTAAATCCCTCGAGAATTTTCATGTATATCTCATTTCCAAGTGAGTCATGTAGGTAGACTATAACGACATCCATTAAATGAATGTTAAACCTTTCATGGACAACAAAACTAATAAGATAATAAAACTTTATTGCATCCATAACGGGTGAATATGTCTCTTCATAATCGACATCAAGTCTTTGTGTAAATCCTTCTACAACCAGGCGTACCTTGTATCTTTGTACCTTATTTTCTCAATTTTTTTTACATACAAATCCCAAAAAACATCATGTTTTGCAAGTAAATCCTACTCTGATTGGATTGTTTCTTGCCATTTTGGCCAATCCTGTCTTTGTCTACATTCTCTAATAGATTGGGGTTCAAGATCCTCACTTTCTTGCATATTCCTAGATACACCGTTATAGGCAAAGACATAATCCACCACTAAATCCAATCGATTTCAATCTGCCTCGATATCAATAGGGTTTATTGGTAGTTCCTTATTTTCATGAGTCTCAAGCTATGTGATTTCCTCATGAATCCCAAGATTAGTTAAATCACCGGTTTCTTTCGTAGTGTCATGTTCATCATTTATTTTTCTTTTTCTATGATTTCGATCCTTATAACCCAATGGTCTGCCACCCTTTAAGCATGATTTCAACTCATTAACAATGACACTAGAAGATTCCGTCAATACAGATTTGAACATTCTCTACAGGGATATGTGATTTAGTTATTCTTTTCAGGTCCTTAAATGCATCTAGTATTTGATTTGCTATACTATGCAGGTGAATAATCTTTTGTACCTCTTTTTCACAAATAGAGGCACGTGGATCAATATGAGTTAATGATGATTTTTTCCATAAAAACTTTCGTTTGGTTTCACCATTTTCTCCCCCTAATTTTAGGATAAACATCTTATCGAATCGACAATCTGCAAATTGAGAAATGAACAAATCTCCTTATAATATTTTTAGGTAGCGAATATTGGAGGGCGATTCAAACCCAACATCTATTCATAACCTTTTTTTGAGGACCGGTCTTTGTGCGATATGGCTGTGCTACATGCACATATACTGCGAAACCAAAAAATTGTAAATGTGATATATTAGGTTCATGATCCAAAACTAACTGCAACGGGAAATATTTATGATTATTTTTCCGTCTGAGACGAAGTATCATTGTTGCATGTAAAATTGGATGACCCAAATAGAAGCAGGAAACGTGGTTTTCATGAGTAATGGTCT
Source organism: Nicotiana glauca (assembly GCA_026770625.1). Taxonomy (NCBI): domain Eukaryota; kingdom Viridiplantae; phylum Streptophyta; class Magnoliopsida; order Solanales; family Solanaceae; genus Nicotiana; species Nicotiana glauca. The sequence continues at coordinate 112,608 of MU683424.1, forward strand.
TGCTTTCAATTGCAGACGTTTAATCCAAGACTCTGCAAGACCATTTTGAGTGTGAATATGAGCTACAAGATGTCTTATGGTTATCCAAATTGATAACCAATAATCATTAAATGCATGGGATGAAAACTCAATAGCAATACCAAGTCGAATAGACTTAATTGGATTATCAGGAAACTGTGCCTATAATCAAATTATATGTTCCATTAATTTTGCAAATGCGAGGTTGCGAGATGATAATAGGCACATATGAGACCATCTAAACAATACACCTATTAAGACCACAAATATCTATACGACCTACTAGGTGGGTTAGTAGGTCCACAAATATCCGCTTATATATGTTGCAAAAATTCAGGGGACTCAATCCCAATATTGTTGGTGATGGTCTAATAATTAATTTGCCTCGATAATAGGAAGTGCAAGAAAATTCTGTCATCACCCAAAAATCATTCATCGTGATGGTGCCTATTGTAGAACTAGGCCAGCCTCAACTGAACAACCTAATGCAGTAAAATAACTATAAAAACAATGACGAAAGTAGTTAACATTTAAGAATCCTTTTTCAAAACATAATAAATACCAAAGTACGATACAATCAAACCCAAAATCGGGGTGTCACTAAGTACATGAGCATCAAAATCAGAATACAGTCCAAAACAATGTCTAAAGAAAACAACTAAAAATTCAACAAATGATAAAGAAGGAGAGTCAAGGAATGCGAACGTCGTGCATCTACCTTGACAGTCTCTGAACTCTAAAGCCTCTATCAGCAGCTGCAGCCATGCATGGGATCGCCTGGATCTGCACACGAGATATGGGGAGTAACGTGAGTACACCAACCTAGTAAGTAATGAGTCCAAAATTTGTACTGAAAGGTAGTGACACCCTAATACGAACATAAAATCCGTCGAACCTCGCCACTAAATCCATGGAATTCCCGGCATAGCCAACATCGCCGCCTTAGCGCAATAGCTCAGAATGATATAACAATGTGTCAACTAGTCTATACCTAATATCACAACCAAAATCTAACATACCAAGCATCAAAAGATCCACTCGGGTCTCTAAACACCGATAGTCACTACATAGTGCCAATACACACAACCTATAACTACAACATAACCTGTTTATGATACTCCCGGTCTCCAACTCCATATAGCACACAAATCACCAAATCTGATCCTAGTTACGCGCCTGAATACATGCAACCCCTCTAATACCCAATCTCCCCAGGATATATACTTCGAGAATTCTTCCGTGCCACCAAGCAGTCTCGAATATCAGTAGTCAATCCAATGAGAGAGTGCCGCAATACTACTGAAGTATCCTCAATTCACATTGCCTTTTTTCTGAAACGTATACCCCCGTCAAGTCATACCAATTAGTAATACCAATTCCTTAATCATCTGAAACTGCCCATGCTACCTAAGAATTTTTATGACCTTCATTTCAAAACTGAATCGTAACCTTACACACGTAAATCTCCACCCCCACAACATACTGCATATACCATACCATCCTAGGATGAACATGAGAACTTCATTCCCTTTCGAGCCACAAACAACTACATACTAAACTAGCCAAGAACTCTCCATTAATCCCATATAGAAGAAACATCACTACACATCCCATGCTCCTCACGCTAGTAGAAAATATAAATCTCTAATCGTGGTGGAAACCATCAAGAACTCTCCGGATTGCTTTTGCACAAAACTAAACAGTCAGGTTTGAATCCTTCTAACTTAACCAAACTACGCAGGCCACTATCCCCCAAGAGCATTGCCATGAAACACTTGTAAAAACTCATTACCTCGTAAACACCCAAAGAACTAATCATATCCTTACCATACCGATTCGGCCTACTACCAAACTATCCCTTCTATCCGAGTTTCCTTCTGATTTACCTTCAACCTGATACTCCTTCTTGCTATAACCCTCATTTCCTCAACACCGACTCACTACACGGGACCCAAGAGTAAAACCATCTCGTCTAAGGCTCATAAGCCGCTGAATACACTTTTAAATATTCCCAAAAGCACCACTCTGGAAAGACCTCGTATGAATCCCGATCCATTACCTTCACCTTCCTTATACGGATATATAGAAGCCCTTAATTGATATAAAAATACCACAAATCATGACACCCTCCAATGTAAACCTCAATTTCTAGCAAAAAATGCAACATGAAAATCTCTGATTATTACATGCAAAATCTTGAGCACATTAGAACCATTCCCGAGAGTCATTTACTATACTTAAAATGCAGTTAGCCTGATCAAACGAACCAACAACCTGTGCCTCATTAGCACCCCGACGCCATAGAATGTAACCTCATTCCAGTACAACCAAGAAAATTCCTAATCTATGCACCGAGCATCCTTTACCAACAACAACTCAAGACATTTCGTGATTCTCACATACCTATGAAGTATACTATAACCTTTGTTAAGAATTTTTCCTTTACTCGAGCAATCCTTGGTATCAATCTTTGTAAGCCATAACTGAGTCCCAGTACGTCTCAAACTGGAACCAACATAGCACATAACCGTGCAATCAACAACTCAATAGCAGACTCCCCCACTTGGTTCGAAGTCATAGATCAAAACACACACGATAACTCATAATGCATATACACTATTATTGCAATAATACCATAGTGAGATTAAACTCAATCCTCCATCAGCTCGTGAAACACAGACTATTTAGTACTTTAAATCTTTTGCGAATCTCACATTCACTCTCACAACAGTTAAACCCACTCTCTTAAGCGACCTAAACTTAAATTTCAACACATATATTTCACTTGTAAATGAGATCTTCTAACAGACAACATAGGGATCACACAACCTCAGAACACTCCACAGGAGATAACCCACCTGCTTTGCCTCCAACTAACATTTATGCATACCTTCCACCGTTATAAACATCACGCAGTCACTTAATCTTCCCGAGTCTGAACTCTTACCGCAACATGAAATTTACTTCACTCCCAATGAGGAAACATGAAAAAATTCTCCACATACCTACAACTCGAGGCTATACCTCAAATCAAGATAAACATAAAGTACCTAATAGTTCTTCCATCCTCCAGCAGACCCTTCTGGTCGCTTCCAAATCATATGAATGCATCTCGCAGTTATAACATACTCATCGCATAGCCATCCAACCATCACTTCTACTAATAGGGACATTACCGAACATATAAGTTCAAAAACACAAGCTCATATAATCAGCATCTCGTTGCTCAAGCCATAGGCAAAAAATCCGGCCTCGAGCTAGACTAGCCCAGCAATAACACACAACGATAATATCTTCCCCTCGCTTAGGGAATCACAAGCCATCAATGCACATCTGATACTGAGCGCTCATGAGCACATGCGAATGAGTGGAAGGAATTGAAAGAGTCACATTTCCAGCTGAATCAATGGCGCATGATAAGAATTCAAGAATGTGAAGTTTTTCTTAAAGGTTCTACAACCTCTTGAGGATAAATACATACATCTCCGTACGGATCCGCGAGACTTTTCTAAACCTGCTCATGACTCGTGAGACCTATGTAACCTAGGCTCTGATACCAACTTGTCACGACCCCAAATCGGACCCAGTCGTGATGGCTCCTCCCATGAAGAAAAGGCCATCCGACACAATCTACAAATTTGTTTCAACAATTATAATAAGTCATTTTAAGCCTTTTTAATTAATCAGATATTGCATAAGGTAACTTTCAATGATCAATGCAGAAATAGATACAGCCCGACATCAGGGTGTCACAAGTCACGAGAATCTACTGAAATCTAAAATACAACAAAATCCTAGAAATATACTAAGTACAGTCTAATGACATCAAGAGGGAGAAAAGTAGTGTTGCGGACGTCGGGCGGCTACCTCGCTAAACTCCATTGACTTTGCCTCTACTCAACTGATATCCGCTAATGGGTGCAAAAATACCTGAATCTGCACATAAGGTGCATGGAGTAAAGTGAGTACTCCAACTCAGTGAGTAATAACCACAAATAAAGACCGAGCGATAAGAAATCATGAAAAGTACATCAACATGTTGTATAGAAGCAGTACAAAACTAGTAGGGAAAAGCAATAAAACTGTGAAATGTTTTAAAATATCTTAGCTCGTTTAAACTTCTTTAAAAATACATTTTTAGTAGTTAAGCAACTAAATGCAAAGCAAGTAGAACATATAAGCGCAGAAACTCCGCACCTCAGGCACAAATTCCAATAGAACATCCCCTTGGGCAACAACATGGAAAAACACCCGCCCCTCGGGCTATATCTCACATCACAATGGGTACCCACGCTCACTGGGGGTGTGCAGACTCCTGGAGGAGCCCCTTACTGCCCCGGCGCTATATCAAGCAATCTCGTGTCATCGTCTCTAAGCTCTCGGCCTCACATCAACAAGCCACCTCGTTGCATACATATCTCAAGCCCTCGGCCTCAGAATCAAAATCAGTGTATCACCTCTGTGGCGTGTAGCCCGACCCAAAAGTATCCTCACAACACCGGCCCTCAGCCTTACTCAGTCAAAAATCACATAAGCCACTGGGGCAATAGTAAAACATGATGCTCAGCCCCAAATATTATTTAGAGTATCATTTCAAAGGTTAAAGCTGAGTAAACATGGCTGAGTTTTGAAAATAGTAGAATATAGCACGAATGAGTACAAGTTTAGAATCAAAACAACGAGGAAGTATCCATAAAAATACTCGAAGGGTTCAAACAGCTAGCATGAGGCCCAAATATAGCATTCAACCCAAAACATGATAATAGCAAATAGTTTTCAATCAAATACGCAGTTAAACAGTCATTCGGGATGGACTATGTCACAATCCCAATAGTGAACGACCCCACGCTCGTCATCTAGCGTGTGTGTCAACTCTATATAGTACAACGATGTGCAATCCGGGGTTTCATACCCTCAAGACAACATTTACAATCGCTACTCACCTCGATCCGATCCAAACTCTAGCCCGCAATGTCTTCGCCCGTACGAATCAACGTCCGGATGCTCCAAATAAAGCCACAATCAGTACATAACCATTAAAATATGCTAAGGGAACAAAGCCCACTCGAAAATATCCAATTTACATCAAAGATCCTGAAATTGCTCAAACCCGAACCCTGGACCCACGTCTCGAAACCCGACAAAATTAAATCAATGGAATCATCATCCTTTCACAAGTCTATACATATCAAGATCATCAAAATCGGACCTCAAATAGCCCCTCAAATCCCTAATTTAACTCTAAAATTTCAAGCCCTAATTTCCCAAACTCTTTGTCTAATTTTCCGCACAAATTTCATGATTAAACAATGAAATAATCACCATAAATACAAGATACAAAGCCGAAGTAGCTTACCTCTCTATCAACACTTGATTCCCCCTTGAAATCACAGTTTGGAGTTCCAAAATCGCACAAAAATGATGAAAAATGACTGAAAATCGTGAAGGGGACTTTTTACACATTCTGCCCAGCGCTTTCGCACCTGTGATCCCATAAGCGAATCTACGCTTCCGCTTCTGCAGATTACACTAATGTCACCAGGCCCCGCATCTACGGCCGCCTCACCGCTCCTGTGGTATCACGGATGCGGTTACCAAGCCATACATGTGGTCCACCTCTCACATGTGCCTTTATTCCGCTACTGCGGAGCGCGCACCTGAGGTCCCCAATCCGCAGGTGCAGATATGAGAGAAGCAGCAACTTCAGCTGCATTTTTCTCAAGTTCAACCTTCTCAAAAACTATCCGAAATCATTCCGAGGCCCCCGGGCCTCAACCAAAAATACAAACAAGTCACATAACCTTATTCAAACTCGTCCCAAAATTCGGAATGCTCAAACAACTTTAAAATACCAAAATCATATCAAATTCAAGCCTAGGATTCAAAAATCTTCCGAATTCTGCTTTTGATCAAAAACCCAACCAAACCATATACGAATGACCTAAAATTTTGCACACACATCCCAACTGATACAACAAAACTACTGCAACTTCCGGAATTCCATTACGACCCCTATATCGAAATCTCACCTACCAACAGCAAAATGCCAAAATCGTAAATTCGCCAGTTCAAGCCTAAACCTTCCACAGACTTCCAAAATGCGTTCCAATCATGCTCATAAGTCCCAAATAACCTAACGGAGCTAACCAAATTATAAAAAATTCCAATTCGGATCATATACAAAAAGTCAAACTTGGTCAAACCTTTTAAATTTCAAGCTACAAACTGAGAATTGTTCTTCCAAATTCATTCTGATTACCCTGAAAATCAAAACTAATGATTTACATAAGTCATAAAATATCACACGGGGTAAGTCATGCCCGAGAACTGGCGAGCAAAGTGCAAAAGCTCAAAAGGACCGGTCGGATCGTTAGAATATGGAGCCATGCATGCACAGGAGCATTGCATACTTTTTGAGAGACCACCATCTTTGGCTGTGCCTTCTTACCAACAGGATCAAAAAGGCATATTACAAAGAATGCTATTTAAGACTGACTCTAGGACTTCAACACAGTCACTCTCTATTTCAAATACTTTTTGTAATAGTAGTGTTTTACCTAGAACTGTACCAAGTATTAATAGTAGTGTTTTAGCTAGTTCTACCTCTAGTACTAGTAATGGTTCCCATACGAGAGACATGGTACCAAACTCTACTTTTGTACAAATGATGCCTCTTATGCATCTTCTTAACAGTTATCCTGTACTCGTTTGATTACCTATAATATAATTATATCTTTTCGACCAAAAAAAAACTCTAAAATCCCTCTAAAATGTAGACATTCACATTAAATACAATTCTATTTATAACAAAAACAAACAAAATTTGAAAAGCAAAAAAGAAGAAAAAAGGTTTTTGTATAAAAAATTATGAAAGAAAGAAAAAAAAATACCCTAATCTACAGCTCTAATTGAAAAATAGTCATAGTTTCAAAAGTAATCGAAATTTAGCCATCTTTTCATGTAAAGATAATATCTGAAAAAAATAACCCGTAAAAATCAAAAAATAAATTTTAACATAATATGCCGGAGTTCAAATTATATATGAGATTCAAGAATATTGTACTGGAATTTCATATTGTGATGGAGTTCCCACATAATATGCTAAATGTTTATATGCACGAGCTTCATAATCCAGCATATTATGCTAGAACTTTTATGTTTCAGCTAAAATAGTGAATTTTTTTAATGATTTTGAATATGCTAGCTATTTTTGAATTACCAATCCGAAAACTGGTTAGCATATGCTATTTTCATAAAAATTATTTCTCACCATTTCTCCAACCAAACGCGTAAAGGCCAAAAGGCTTCGTTTAAACGTGTTTTTTGAATGGGCCTACTCGGGCTTACTTCATAGTGAGATGTTTAATCATATGGCCTTTCACATTGGACATTCCTAAGACCGCAGAAAAATGGGAGAATGACACAATTACCCACCAAAATAAAATTATTTATCCTTGTCCACCCATTTATTTTTTACCCATAAACTAATTACACTTCTTACCCGTAGTAGTTTTTGTGAAAATTTTTTCTTTATTCTCCAATTCCTTTTTTTTTCTTTTTTTCCTTTTTCTCATTTTATTCGTATTTTTTTCCTTTTCTAACTACTTTAACTTCTTCTTTTTAATATTCTTTTCTCTTCATAATCTAATTTCATTTATTATTCATTATTTTTTGTTATTCTTTTTTATAGTATTACTAAAGAAAATTCAAATTTTGCACCAATTAAATGTAGTTAATACAACCAAAAGTATTAACTAACGAATGATACCAGAATAGTATATGACTATACCAACAGAATATATAATTGTACGCAAAGAGTTAAAAAAATTCTTGTTTTGAGTTTCAAACTAACCACAAATCCAACAAATCCAGTTATGAGTTTCAAAGCTTCGAGTTCCTTCAACGGTAGATTAATGTTTTGTAGAAGTCAGAAGTCTTGGAATTCATGTCATAGAATAAATCTAAACGAAAAAAAGATTTGAATTTTCACTTTGTCCCTCACGCTGGGTAAAAACTCAAAGAAATTAAAAGGGAAAAGACAAGTGAATATATGGGTAATAAGTATACTATTATGGTATATTGTATAGTATTAGAGCCTGTTACTGTATATTGCATATTATTATAGTATACTAACAATATATTGTATACTATAATAGTATAATGTTGCAGTATAACTATATACTCTTATAGTGTAGTGTATACTGTAGCGGTATACTGTTAGGTAACTATGTTCTTATTTGATTATTACAATATACCATTGCAGTAAATTGTAAACCATATTAGTATACTGTTGCAGTATAGCTATATACTCCTACAGTGTATTGTACACCGTAGCAGTATACTATTGGATAGTTGTTTTCTTCTTTGATTTTTAGCTGAAATTTTTTATCTCAATCAGCTCCAAATGCTATCAAATTTCAGTATGAACTTCCAAAAGGTATTATAAGCAAAGTTTAACAGCACCCACTTTGAATAAATTACAAGAAATCTTCAAAATAAAAATTTTAAATTTAAGAGCTTAAAAACGAATCTGAATACATGTTCTCCTTCCATTTATTAACTCCCTAGAAATTAAATACAGTGAATTTTATTTTATTCAATTCTCAGGCACACATACATAAAAACAAATAATTTTCCCACAAACTTCCATAGATCTCTCCAGAGATACATTGATAGTTATGCCCCCACTCGCATGGGCGGTCCACATTCATTCTCCACTATTTCAAAGGTCAGATATCCCCTTCTTTTTCTGCTTTTACTTTTACTACTACTTTCCAAATATAAACTCAGTGAATTCCCTTTCACTTGAGATTTGGGATTTCTACTTTTTTTCCTTTTCTTTTCACAATGCAATTCTCCAAACAGGTAAAGAGATGACCGGAGGAGGTAGAGACATACAAAAAATAGTTACAATGAAAATATAGATAATAATTATAGGAGCTACTATATGGCTTAAGGACTATTTACAGTGAAAACAACTGGGGTGTTTGCTGTTGAATTATTTTTGACAGAGGACGGTCAGGCTGTTAGTGAGAATAGAATAAAGGCCAGGTAACTGTTTTGGACCGCATGGGTAGGAGAAGTAAATAATTTGGGCATGTGCATTAGAGGGTAAATAGTTTAGAATTAATGGGTATAAAGTAAAATTTTCGCAAAAAGAATTGCGCGAGTTACTCCTAAGGGACTGGTCTCCTTATTTTTCATTTTGTTATACACATGAATAGAAATTCACGAATCTATCTCTGAATAGAAATACACGAATCTGTCTCTGAATAAATAAAAATAGAAAGGAAATGATAGAAGGGGATGCCAAGGCCTGCGACATCTGCAGGAGTACCTCGGGACTCCGCCAATGGACTGAAAGCAGCAACCTCACTGTGGTCCAAACGCTCCAGTACCAGAATCTGCACACAGTGCAGAATGTGGTATAAGTACAACCGATCCCATGTGCTGGTAAGTGTCGAGCCTAACCTCGGCGAAGTAGTGACGAGGCTAGGACAAGACTACCAAATAAATATGTTTTGTTAAATCACATACAGTGGAAAAATAGAGGCAGAAAGTTATAGTTAAGATATAAGGGGGAAACATGCTACGGGATATATTAGTTAACAAGAGAAATGTAAAGAATGCCATAGGTCAATTATCAGCAAGAATCGGGAAATGAAATAACACGTGCGCGGCATTACCCTTCATGCTTTTACACTCATCCTCAGCATATGAATCAATAGAATCGGCATGGCATTACCTTTCATGCTTTTACCTCACAAAATCATAGTACGACATTCAACTTCGTACTTTACACTCAAATCATGGCACGACATCACCTGTTGATACCCAATTTTTCCCCAGAATATTTTTAAATTTGAATATATAGCTTTAAAATAATGCATTAATAGTAGTTGGTATTTTTCCACATTTTTCCTATATTTTTTAATTTATCCAGCATTTTATTTCTAATAAATAATTACAGAATTGCGTCACGAGTGATTTCAAAAGCATTTCATGATTTAATTTGTTACTTATGGGCCTATCTAAACCAAATTATTCCATAATTAGCCAAATTGGCATTATTTGGCTAAAATTGTAATAAAATTGCAATTATAGCCTAATCATATGAATGTGTACTTTTTTTTTGACCAAAAATTAATCATTTATATTTTTAAATACTAATTAGTCATTGTTAACTATTTTCTATGCATGAAATTAAATTTGTACAATTACCAGCTATTTTGTAAGTTGTTTTATTTTATTTTATTGGGTATTTAATAAATAGATAATTTTATTTCAATTATAACCTATTAAAACCAGCCCAAATCACCAAATTACACTAGTCCAAAGACCTAGGCCCAAACCTAAATCATAGCCGACCCACTCCCTGGGCTAATCTGGACCGTTGATCAATTCAAATCAGCAGTCTAGATACCCCCTTTCCTAATTTATCCTAATAGACTATCCCCCCCAAGCCCTCATTTCCTCTCTTTCACTTTGCCATTACACTCTCTCATTATCTCTGCATAACCACAGCTCCTACTCTCTGGCTGTTGGCTACCCGGTATCAATGGTGGTTGCACCACCACCACTAGCTTTTGTGGCTCCCCCACACGCCGAATTCTTGCCATATCGAAGGTCCTCAAGGCACCAGTGGCTGTTCACTCACACCTATGGCCTGATTCTCATCGTCCTCAGGCCACCATGTCTAAATTGAGTAAGATCGTCCTATTTTTTGTTAGACCTATTGTTTCTAAGCCGGTCTCTCTTTATCTCTGCATTATTTTTCTCGAAACCCTAATTCCCTTTCTTAACTCTTTTGATCTATAACTGATCTGAGAATATTTTTATTTTTTTTTCTTTTTTTTGAAAACCTTTCGGTTTTCAAAGCGTTGCTTCATTTTCCTTAATAACTAGGATTTCTGTAACTTTCTTTAAGAACAATTTTAATTTCTAAGTATTGTTCTCTTATCCCTGAGCGTTTAATCGGGTTTTGTTAAACTTTCCCTTTAAACTTAACTAGTTATGTGTAAAATCCCTAATTTTTGGGTTTAGTGTTGGATTCTTAGTTCGTCTCTACTTTTTGTTCATTCGATTTATTTGTATGTTTGATTCTTATGAATATGCTTCGATTAATTAGAATATTTTATGATTTTCACCCTAGTAATATTTTATTATGGTCTTCGATTTGGTTCTCCCTATTTATACTCCATTTATTGGTTTATTCATGGAAATCTATACTATTTTCATTAATGTTAATACTATTTATTATTCTTGAATCCTTGATTTACTGTGTTGATACCGTTATACCGATTTCTGGCAATTCTTTTCCTATTTTCATAATCCTTAAATTATTTTTTAACTTATTAAGTGGTTGACAATATTATTAATTTATTCCTACTATTATTTCCTTAAATAGACCCTTATGTATCTATCCCTAATTACATATTCTATACCTATGTTGTTTGAATCCTTTCCTTATTTGTTACCTTCTTTCTAGCGTTGGTAAATTTCTCCCATAATTAATGGAGACTTGGCTGATTTTTGTTTTTAATTGATTCTGCAGTTCTATAATTGCTGAAAAAATGATTCTTGCCTTATTTACCTAGAGTTCAAACTATTATATATAATCTCTTCTCTTTTCATTACACAGAGGAACACAGTGGTCCAAAACACTCTCTCTCACACTCAAAACATTCTGCTCTCTTTCTGTGATCACTTACTACTGTTCTAAGTTAGCCGGCTGCAATCCAAGGCTCGCTATTATGCTCAGTTATTCTTTACTTTGTGTTTACTATCTCTTGACTGGCATGTTTTGATTACAATTCAAGTCATAAAACCAATAAGTTTTTTTTCCTACTCCAGTTCATCGTGTTTCTAATTTGTTTATGTTTATGGTTCTGTTGTTCAACATGTAACTGACATGCTTACATTACAGCTTCATATCGCATGCTAGTCTAACCCTCGTAGGGCATATGAACATTTCTACACCCCCGGTAGTCTGTTTCAATATGACTCTACCCTGTTTTAAATACTTGTCTAATTGTTATCTAGTTTTGATATGCAATTACTCTGCAAACTAATCTGTCACTTTTAATGTCTGGTTCTATTATTGTATCTAATATCCATACTGCGTTGTTATCACTAGCTATTTCCTAATCCCATAAACCCAACAAGGACTGCTATGCTCCTATAACTATGTGTTCACTTAAATGACCTATGTGTCCCCAAATCCATTTACCTATATTCGTGGTTGCTGAACCTGCCTTGGTTCTATGTTCTCTGGATGTGTATGAACCTGTTTTGGGGTGCTGTGTTTGTACTATTGATTACTACTCCTCTCTTTTCAAAACTGTCTCCGCTAACTTTTACAAAACTATTTCAAACAAGTCCTGTTTCAAATTGTTTTCCTGCTTAATTATTTTCAAGCACTTCCACATCTACTCTTAGGTTTTAAGTTCTGACCCCTAATGTGTGACTGTTTAGGGATACCTATGAGATCCCTCTGAACTCTGATACGTTAAAGCTAGCCCTTCCACACTGCACTTACTCAACTATGACTATGAAATCTGGGTGTGAGCACTGCCCGGGATCTCTTGAGGTCCTTAGGGAACTCTGATACAACCGGATTATGTGAAAGGGTGGAAGGCAATCTGGCATTGGAAACTTTTGAAATCTGGGCCTATTGGTAGGCTCCCTATAGAGTAAATTCTTATTTTTCCTATCTACTTATGTAATTCATTCGATATTGGCCTGTAATAATTTATAAACAAAAATTGGGGTTTGATAGTGCAAATGGGAGGGTAGCTATACATGTTATAGACATCAAAGGGGTAGAAACCATGCTTTAGGTTTATGTTTCCTATATGCGCAATAGAATACATGTTTAGGACCAACATGTGCAAAGCATATCATAGGCCATACTCCCTAGGTTTTTTTATTATGTATGTTGTTTCAGCATCTCATGTTGACATTCTTACTGTCACTTAGAAATCCTGTTTCTAGGCATTAAAACAAAACTGATGCTCCTGCATATTTGACATCATGCTCTACAATGTTGTAAACTTTTATGCATTTAGAAATCCTACTTTATCAAATTCTCCAATCATGTCGTGCATATTAGAAATCATACTTTAAGAATTCTACGTATCTTGTAACCATTCGGCATTTATACGTGCATATTAGACGCCATGCTTTAGGATCTCATTCGTACTTTCTCAATCACACCTAGTGTAAACTACTGATTATATAAAAATGTAAAAATAACACCACAATTGATTATCCTATTTTAAAAAAACTGGTAATAATCCCTGTATTTTTGTAGCATCTGGAACAACTTACTCGTAGGAAAAAACAAATTCTGAATTGCTAATGACTCTGTAACTACTGTGCACTATCCCACGCCTAGTGTCACGGCCCAAAACCCCGGTCATGATGGTGCCCAACACATTGCTAGGCAAGCCCGACCTTTTTCCCATTTACCATTCCAATTATTATCTCAAATATCCCAAATTTAGTAAAATCTTCTGTTTCCATAATGATAAGATGAGAGTGTAAAACAAAATAACTGAAATAACAGCCCATCAGGATCTGGTGTCACAAGTCTGAGCCTCTGAACATCTGAATAATATCCTATACAACCAAGTCTAAAGCAGAAGTACAAGAGATAACGAGAAGGAGAGATCGGGTACTGCGGACGCCGGCAGCTACCTCGGTAACTCCGTAGTAAGCTGAAACAGTAGCAATGTATATATCAACTGCCCTCCTGGATCCCTGTATCTACACACAAGGTGCAGGGAGTAGAGTGAGTACTCCAACCCAGTGAGTAATAGCAATAAATAATAACTGAAAGTAAGAAAACCTGTAAGAACACTAAACAGTTCTAAAAGTAACAGTACAGGTAAGAACATCTCTAAGGAGGAAAGTCCAGTATCAGTCTACTACTGTCCCACAATTTTCCAACACTGCTGCGGCGCGCAGCCCGATCCTTACTAATACTGCTGCGGCGTGCAGCCCGATCCAATATAGCATATATAGTGCTGCAGCGTGCAGCCCGATCCAATATAATAGATATAATGCTGCGGCATGCATCCCGATCCAATATAAAAGTAACTGCGCTCACTGGGAGTGTGTGTGCAGACTCCGGAGGGGCTCCTTCAGCCCAAGCGCTATACTACTGCGGCGTGCAGTCCAATCCATATATATATCATATATATAATACTGTGGCATGCAGTCCGATCCAATATATGTATATGTATATACTGCTGCGGCGTGCAGCCCGATCCGGTATACATCAAATTCTTCGCTATGGGTCCTCGACCCCTCTCAGTGAATATAGACTTGGCCTCTTGGGCCCACTCAGCTAAAGCAGGGTATTCAACCCTAGGTATTTCTCATTTAGAGTGTAATTTGCCAATACCGATTCATATTATGTTTTATGGTTAAGAATACGACTGAGAGTATGTGTTCAACATGTATAGGGGTCATTTAGCTCCACAGGCTCCCCTAAGGTTCTACAGATCGACACAAGGCCCCAAGCATGGCAACTAGCCCACATATTCGGATATAAGCTCAGTCTCAGTCAATAAGTACAGTAAACCATCAATCGGGATGGACTAATCCGAATCCCCAGTCACAATATCACCACGCTCATCACATGACGCGTGTTTCATCTCAACATAGCACCGTATAGTGCAAATACGGGGTTTCAAACCCTCAGTATATCATTCATGACTACCACTCACCTCGAACCGGCCACAATCCTAGCTCGCCTTGCGCTTCCCTCGCAAATCGACCTCCTCGAGTGCCAAATCTGATCAAAACCAATAAGAATACATCAAAATAGGCTAATGGAACTTAACCCAATCGAAATGACTCGAAAAACACCCAAAAACACGAAGTTGCCAAAACCCGAGCCCCAGGCCTGCTTCTCGAAAAATTACTAAATTCACATTTTTGGAATCCCCGTCTCGCCGCGAGTCCGTACATATAAAATTTATCAAAATCAGAGTTCAAATGGGCCACCAAATCCCAATCTTTACATAGCAAAAATTCAAGCCCTAACTTCTTCAATTTATACCGAAATTCAGAGAATTAATGGAAGATTCTTTGATAAAATGACGTATTTAGGCTACGAGACTTACCTCCAATCACTTCCCGTTGAAATCCCCATCAAAATCTATCAAAGAGCTCTCAAAGTAGTGTAAAAATGGAGGAAAATAGTGAGGGCTCGCGACTGAATTATCACTTAAAACCCTTCTGCCCAGCTGGAAATCCTTCATCGTGTTCGCGTAGCATGCCTCGCGTTCGCGAAGGCCAATCTCCCAGGCCCTTCGCGTTCGCGTAGCATGCCTCGCGTTCGCGTAGGCTAAATGTCCCCAAGCCCATATTTCCTTCTACGCGTTCGCGTAGATACTTGACCCACAACTTTGCGTTCGCGACTCACTCATCGCGTCCGCGAAGGACAACATCACAGCCTCCCATTTTTCCTCTTCGTGAACGCGAACCTACCCACGCGAATGCGGTCCTCCAGATTCGTCCACTTCGCGTTCGCATCAACATATTCGCGAACGCGAAGGCCAAAACTCTCAGACCCCAAATTCCTTCTACGCGTTCGCGTCCATCACCTACGCGAATGCGATGCATTAATTTCTCTGCAATNAAAAAAAAAATCATCAAATCAAGGCGGATTCAAGCCTAAGTTTCAACTATAACTTCCGAAACCAACATCCAATCAAAAACCCGACCAAACGATGTCCGAATATCCTGAAAATTTGCAGACATATCCAAAATCACCTAACAAAGCTACTGCAAATCTCACCTATCAACCGGAATTCGCCAAAATTCCAACTTCGCCAATTCAAGCCTAATTCTACACCGGACCTCCAAATTCGATTCCGATCGCTCTCCTAAGTCACAAATCATCCCCCGAAGCTAACCGAACCATCGGAATTAGATTCCGAGCTATCTAACTCACAAGTCAATGTCGGGTTGACTTTTCCAATATATTCCTTTATTAAAGAGACTAGTCATCCCATTTCCTACAAAACTCGATCCGAATTGACTCAAATTCACCAAGTACATATATTGAAACATGAACAAGAATATAACAGAGAAAAAGGGGCGGCAACTCACATGACGACGAATCGGGTCGTCACATTCTCCCCAACTAAAACAAACGCTCGTCCTCGAGCGGGTCAAGAAACATACCTGGAGTCTGAAATAGGCGGGGATATCTACTCCGCATCTCCTGCTCGCTCTCCCAAGTAGCCACCTCTGTGGGCCGGCCTCTCCACTGCCTCTTTACTGAAGCAATATCCTTGGATCTCAACCTCCGATCCTGTCGACCCAGAATAGCCACCGGCTCCACATCATAAGATAAATCATCATCCAGCTGAACCGTGCTGAAGTCCAACACATGAGACGGATCCCCAACATACTTCCGGAGCATAGACACATGGAATACCGGATGCACGCTGGACAAGCTGGGTGGCAAAGCTAGCTCATATGCCACCTCTCCAATCCTTCTGAGTATCTCAAAAGGGCAAATGAATCTGGGACTCAACTTTCCTTTCTTCCCGAACCGCATAACACCCTTCATGGGTGAAACCTTCAACAAGAACCTCTCGCCAACCATGAAAGACACATCTCGAACCTTCCGGTCCGCATAACTCTTCTGGCGCGACTGTGTTGTGTGAAGCCTCTCCTGGATCAACTTTACTCTCTCCAAAGAATCCTGGACTATCTCAGTCCCTAACAATCTAGCCTCACTAGGCTCAAACCATCCCATAGGAGATCTACACCGTCTACCATACAATGCCTCATACGGGACCATCTGAATACTCGAATGATAACTGTTGTTGTAGGCAAACTCTGCAAGCGGCAAAAACTCATCCCATGAACCTCCAAAATCGATCACACAGGC